>JAAGNO010008545.1:0-19135 GCA_033439905.1 Ceryle rudis | reverse complement strand
CCCACCCCTTAGAAACTGCAGAAATTGTAATATTTAGATTAATAATATCACAGGTAAGATTGCCCTGGAACATAATGCCAAAAAAGTAATGAAACCCAACTTAAACATCATCCAAATTTTGATACCTTTTCTTTTTTGTTCTTAAGTGCGATCACGTTCCTGTCACTTAAAAACTTCAGACACTGATGAAATTTCTACTCTTGATGACAAAGAAGCAGCTGTCAAAACTCCAGAATTACAACTCTGGGAAACTTGGGTTTAATAAAGTTCTTTAGTTTGTCTGATATCTGACTGCTTTTTGACAGAATACCTCTGGCTTTGTACATGAAGAAGCTTTGGTGGTAATAGTGCTGAGGAATGGTTTTATCCCTTTTCCAGAGATGAACAGGACTGAGTTTTCCTGGCATGCTCTAATTCTCCCAAGGGCATTACAGTAATCCTCACATTTGTCACTTGTCTGTACTATAGTCGCCTCCTTGGGGGGGACCATGACTCCATTATGCAGAGTGGTTTTCACGCAGAGATAATGAATAGATAGCTATTCACTTAGCGAGCAGCAGGAGCAGGAGACCTAACAGGTGGCCCAGAGTTTGACAGGAGTATGCTCAGGCTCGATGATCTTAAAGGTCTTTTCCAACCTAAACAATTCTGTGAACCTATGCTGTTGGTGGTAAAAAGAAGCAGCATTTCCAGCTCACTTTCAGTGTAGCCAGTGGAAACTACCTTGATATCATGCAAAAAAATAAAAGTGGTCTTGTAAGATGTTTTCTGCTCTAAATCTTGCTCGAGAGAATTTTTTGATTGTGTTGGATTACGGGTGGGTTTAGTCTATAAGAGCAGGTAGAGAGACCACGTTCAGTCCTGCCTTGAGTTCTCTGCTTTCCTTTAGCTAGATCAGTACAGAGAATGTAGCAGATAATCATTACCTGTACTTTCTTGCTTGTGGGCAATCTGCAGACCCTGTCTCTGGAGAGAATCCTGTAGATGTCCCCTGGTTGAATGCAGGCTGCATCTCTGCTGCACAGAGCCCTCTCTCTGATTACCCCCCCTGGAGTAATGTGTGGTTCCAGGCTTATGACCTCAGCTGGCAGGGATGACCAGGCGTGGGAGGTGCTTTGTCTGCTTCTGTCCTTATTTCTTTAACAAGGAGCTGTTCAACCACCTGAAAACAAGGTGGTTCTCCTACTGAAGACCAGCTTTGTCTGGCTCCAGGATCTTTGAAGGCTGTAAGGACTTGACAAAAATATGTGTACATAAGCATGTGGGTGACTGCATCTTCTTCATCGTGCCATGAAAGCAAACCTTGCTGAAATGAAATCACCATTGAAGTGGATTCCTGAAACTGGTTACCCTGAGTTTTGTGGCTTTACTGTTGGCTCCCTAAAGGTTTGTCCAAGACAGAGTGTATAGGAGATCAGTGTCCACCCATACACTGACCTCTGGGCTTGTTTTGAGGCCAAGAAAAAGTTTTGCTCCCAGCAAAGGCTGTTCATGCCCTGGCAGCGGGGGAGGCAGGGGGGAGTCTTTCATGTGCGGAAGGTGCCCAGGGAAGCAGCCAGCTTCAGCAGGACAGGAGATCAGATGGATGAAAGCCAGGCTGTGCCTAGACACATACACAGGACATCTCTGCAGCCCCTGCACCCTCTTTGCTCTGCTCTGTAGTGGTGGGGACAAGGGGTATCTTGAAGTATTCCAACTGTATGCCAGTTTATAACAACAACAACAACAACAAAAGTTAAAAAGTTAATTGCTTGAGCACATCTGCCAGATCTTAGCCTGAAGCTCACTTCTACAGCCAAGTTATAAACCTTGGAAGTAAGGATTTGTAATAAAAACACTAGTACAATCCTGAAGCACAACAGTGCTGGTGGCAGTTGCTGCTGTGGTGCTGTTAGAAAAAATAATAGTGTGTGGAATAGCTTGTGTTAATTACTCTTAAACCTGTTAGTGTGTTATGCCTGGCAAATCCTGAGCAGCTCAGCTTTCTGTGACAGTGGAATGGTGTTTAGTTTGAGGGTTACTTTTTTTTTTATAAAATCCAAACAAAGAAAAGATTAGACACTATAATGATTTCATGGTTTGAAATCTATGTGCTAGAAACAACCTAATTAAATTCCTGACATCATAAGTTTTGTTAGTAAATAGTAACCATGGATGCGGAAGAGTCTTGCATCTCATTACATTCAGCATAGGGTTTCAATACAAGAGCCATTAGCTGTGGTGTGGAAGTGTGAAAACAAAGGAAAGTATGGGATGCATTTTTTTTTTTCTCCCATTGATCCAGAACACAGTCCTGGAAGAGTATCTGTAATTAATTAGCAGGGCTTTAATGTAGGGCAGTAGGCCATAGGTTTTTCTCTAGTGAATTTAGCAAATGGCAGCACATTGCACAAGATAGAAGGGACAGAAGATACAAAAATTACTCCACTAGGAAATAAATGAGAGTACAGCGTAGTTAAAAAAGCAAGTTCGTACTTTACACTCGCTCACGGGGTATTTCTATAGATGTGTGTCTCTATCTCAGGAGCAATGCAACCCAGATGCATAAATCATTTATGACACCTGTCTTAATGTGGCTTAAAAAAACAAAAAAGAAAAAGAATCCAGATTTCCTTGGCTGAGTGGTGACAGCATTGCATGTTGAAGCAAGGCTGAATTAGCATGCAGACAGCAAACGTGGGCAGAAGGGAAACAGACTTTCTCATAAAGGAACTGATTAGAATTACTCAATGCTACTCTTTCTTTAACAGGAGATGTACTAGTTAGCACTTCATTTCAATACAAACAACAAACAAATGATGTTCAGTTACCAGGGTTTGACATAAAACTGGTCCCTTCAAAGGAAGCGAGGCTGATGCAATGCAATTAGAGCAGATTTTGCTTTGGACTTGTGAATAAATTGGTACAATGTGTCTGAAAGCCGCTATGTGGTATATTTGTCCACTCTGTAGGCTGCAGTTCTGCAGCCGAGAGGGTTTATGCTCAGCCTCGCAAGTAGTGATAGTGGCTTCAAAGCCAGTAACAGGGTGCTCAATAAGCACCCTAAGCAGGTGCCTGGCAGATTTTTAGTTTTGATGTTAATAAACAAGCTCATTAAAGAGGCATTACTCATTGATTTTAGCAAAGCTTGAAATGCATGTGATAATCGCATGAAAAAAATACCAATACAACCCCCATTCGGATAGCAATGACTTGCTGTGTGTCATCACTTTAAAAAGGGAGATTTCCTTTAAGAACAGCAGCACAGGGCTCACCATCTGTTTCTTGCCATTTTTCTTACTGGTTCTGTGGGAACAGGCTTCTTTTAGAAACCCAGGTAAGGTTCAGTCAGTCATAGGGGGACAGAGCTTTCTTCCTTAGGAAAAGATGAATGCTCTGCAACTTTCTGTTCAGTGGCAACCCCCAGTGCCTTTCTTTTAAGGAAAATGGGGTGATCTGGAGATTGTGGGAGTTGGTAAAGAAATTCCCGTGACTTTTAAAAAGCACTGGCTCAGAGGCTGTTCTGCGATTCCTCGTACACAGCCCGGTTATCGAAAGACACCGTTGAGATTTCTCCCATTGTGTGGGATTCCTTTGCTGGTGGATGAAGTTAGAGTACGCTTCATAAGCAAGGATGGCTTAGAAATCTATGAAAGTATAACCTTTTTAATATGAAAAAGGGTTTTCAGAACCTTCCTGGCATTGTTTAGAAATGTTCTACCTGTCAGTGAATGGAAGCAAAAGACAAACAGGGAAACAAATCGTTTGTAGCTTTGTCCGTGAAATATGTTGGGGGATAAAGGGCCCTGTATTGGAAGCTGCTATCAATCAGAGTGTACCTAGCGTATAATATTGCTCTGGAGACCTCTTAAATGTGGAACTTTATGCAATAAATCCATTCCTGCAACATGTTTATTCTTTTGTTACATTTGTGGGAAGCAGAGATTTCATTGCATACTTGTATAGCGATGCATAAAATCCATATTTATAATCTTGCTGTATATATTCCCCATGTTTGATCAACAGTATATTAATTTGTTATATGGATTTGGTTTTTTTTTCCACCAGGCCCTCTTTTAATGAGAAATTTCAGTGTCCCTGGAGAAATAATGAAAATAAGTATTCAGTAATTCTTTTTTTTTTTTTTTCTCCCTGCTTATTTATTTGCGTATCATGTGTTTTATGTCATCGTGGTGCCCACAAAAGGACTTACTGCATCTAAAGAGGAAACTACGTAGTTATACTGCTAACCTAAAGTATTTTAAAGCAAATTTCTTGCTGAAATTAGTGGTCATTACTTGAGAACTGTCTTTTTATGAGCAGAAATGGTGCTACTTCTAATGAAAAACCTGACTATATCAGAATGTATCATCAACCAGTTGGAATCACTCTTCTGAGTGTAGGTGGTTTTTCTTATACATCATTTTTGGATCATTAGCTAACAGGGGGGTTTGTCACCTGGAGAGAAGCTCTGGCTTTTGAAAGGAAGTTGTTGTGTAACTACAGTAGAAGGTGAAAGGACACAAATAGAAATCAGTGATGTTCTCTAAATGGGAGATGCTCAAGAATTCATTCAACTTAGAGATACTGGTATTTAGGTTTGGTTTTTTTTAAATAAAGGCAGGGAGGAAGTTTTCTTGTTAAACAATAAAATCACAGTAAAATACAGTGTTTAAAATACAAAATTTATAGACTCAAGAGCTTTGTCTCTAGTCCAGTTCTGCTTCTGTATTATTCAGCTGGCAGTGGATTGATAGCTGAGGCTATACAGGTTACTCCAGGGAGAAACTACCCTCCTAAAAATGGATTCAAATGATTAGGTTAGTCAAGTGTTAAGGGGTAAACATATCCTTCTCCAGTTGCTGCCCTAATTGAAAGAGGATTGTGGTCCTCAGAAGATCCAGGTTTTTTACAGCTTGAATTTTTCTGCATATGAAATACTTTGAACTGGCTTTGCCTTTTAATGGCGAGTTTTATGTTTCTGTTTGAACTTTTACCTCCCCCTGGAGCTTTGCCCCAACTCGCTGAAATCTTACATTTCATGTGGAATTCCTACCCTTCTTCAGGTGGAATTCTAAATTGGTGACAGTGCCTTTTCTGCAGGGTGCTTCCTAACAGAGAGAGGCTCCCTCTGAAGAGGGCAATTACCTGAAAACCAGAAGCAGCCCTTGCATGCCCATTTCTGACAGCTAATTGCAATTCCACTGTTGCCTGGCTCTGTGCAGAGAGACCTCCAAACCTTCTGTGCTCTACCAAAGCAGTTTGCTATCCTTGCGGTAGGACAGGAATGAGGATGAGAGCAGGTTCTCTTGGCCCTGGCAGTCCCAGTAAACTCCACTGTCCTGGTGCCAGGGGAAATGGGAATGTAGATTTGTGAAGGTATAGCAAGGGATGCGGGAGGGAATCAGTTTTGATTTCCCTGCTGTGGTGAACAGCTGCGGAAGTCCTGATGGCAAATTTCTGTATACTTTCATCTTTCTCTTGTTATATAACAAGTATTGGGAGGAAAAAGTCTTTCCAGAAAGGAAATAAAACCAGGAAAAATATGTCAAGCTGCCTGCACTGAATCAAAGAATACTCCTGCCCTGGAAAAAGTGCTGCTTTTATGTCTGTTTTCTCATGGGTGAACTTGAGGTATCAATAGAGTTGAATTCTCCTATGAAAATAAATTATTCTATTAAAATAATTTGGAGTGGGTATGCTTACAGCTAACTGGATTTTAATTTTTTTTTTTTAGCCTAGGCATGAAAAATACATTTAGATTTTCAAGAGTCCCTAGGAACTTCATAGGCTTGGGAGCCTGAACTGATACCAGATACCAGGAGGACCTTAAATGTGCCTAGAAAGAACATGTCTGTCACGAGTTAGGAAGGTGGATTATCTCTCATTCCTGTTTCCAGCAAGATGGTTTTCTCAAGCACATTTTCCAGAGAGCTCTCCAGGCTGCTCTGATTATTCCTCTCTCCTCTTTCCTATCACTGCTCTTCAAAAACACTGGTGCTGAGCAATAATAAAGCAAGTGCTCCACTGATGTATTTCACCTATGAGAAAGAAGAGGATCCCTTTTGGCCATGAGCTTGATGTGGTATTGAAGAGATTGGGGAAAAGTAGAAAGAAAAGGAATTTGTCTAGTTCTTATAGACAGTTATGGGAAGGGTTTTCTGTAGAAGAGTCTTGCATGAGGAAGAGAGTCTCTAAGTCAAATAGCAATCCCTGATATGTTATTGCTACCAGATGCTCTTAGATGTTGCCAAGTTGGGCAGGTTTCCCTCCTCTAGCACCCCTGTGGAAGCATCTGCTCTCAGCCCTTTTGAATGAAGAAAAGTCCACAGGAAAATCCCTGGTGGTGGTAATAACAGGTCAACGAAAATAGAGCCCCCCCCCCCAACCTTTGGTTCCTGTCTCCTGTAGTTCAGAGCTCATTCCTGTAAGGTACACTGGATATTTCTGAGGTGGAGCTGTCTTTTTGACTCCTGTGCCGAGCTATGTGAGCTCATAATGGGCTTACTAAAAAGATGGGTTTTTTTGCCACAGCTCACCTGTGGATCCCCGTGTGCAGAATAGTAGTGATTCAGATCAGCTAATTGGATAATGAATTACTGCCTTGCTAGGGCAGCCCACACCCACTGCAGAGCCACCTCATGCTTTCGAGGAATCATATCAGCTTTTTACATTTGCATTCAGTTTGGAAGAGGGGTTGGGAACTGGCCCAGAGAGAAATCTCAACTTGCTTGTGGGTGTAAGTGTCAAAGGTAGATTATCCAAAATGTTGGCCCCAAGACAAGGAAGACAGCAGTCATCTTTACTCAGGAGGAAATGAAATGTAACAGCCTGCGTGAGTCATGCATTTCAGTACATCAGCTTTCCCTCTATTGCCAGAAAATGTACTAACTACATAGGATTTTGTCTGTCTTAAGTAAAGACATATTTGAAAGCTCTGGCAATGAAAGCGCTAACATACCAGCCCAGGGATATTATTGTTCTCTCCAAGCACCTCACAATTTTTACTTGGTTCTTCCTTGTGTCTCTCTTCTGCATTTCTCTCTTTCAGCTATTAGTAAGAAAGGGCCTCTGCACATCAGAAAAGAGATGCTCAGCATTACTTGAATGAGCCAGCCGCCCATTTTCAGTGTCTTAGATCTGGTTTCCCCGTCTCGCCCAACTTTACAAGCGTGTTCCTTGGGTGCTCATCCTGATCCGAACGCTGCTACATACAGAATGTCTGGCTGCTTGCAACTTGTCAGACCAATCCCTGTTTTGGTGACAAAATGTATTCTGTGCTGCTTGTGCCATGTGTTCATCTGTCCCTTCAGAGTCACAGGTAGCTAAGGTCTCATTCCGAAATCTGCTAACCGTTTTCAGATAGAATTTTCTGAGTACTTACGTGAGTTGGTGAGTACGTAATGGAGACTTGAGAAAGGGGATGATTGTATCAAACCCCTTGGAAAATTCTCTCAGCCACATGAAAACAAGAGGAAAGACTCATTTCGGGTAGCAAAGCATTCCCAGTTGGAACTTGGATCAGACTTTTTGCTTTTAACCAGTATCTTTTCTGAGTCATTGTCTTTGTCATTTTAAATCCAAGCTGCCTTCCCCCATTAGATGATACCAAGAAAATTACAAAAGATCGATTTCACACTGTAAACATGACCTTTTTAAACACGGTCCCTGCAGACTCATAGCTGGATGATCACATTGTTTCAAAGTATATTGCAAAAACAAGCGATCATGGTGAATCATCGTAAATAATTCCAATAATAAAGATTCTGCACCCAAAAAAATAGAAATAAATAAATTGCATGCTTCGTACAAAAGATGATGATATACCAGAAGGAGTATTGGGGAAGATTTTTCCAAGGCAACTCTCCCCTTATTCCCACTTTGTGCCTTTTGAAAATATTCACGTGGTGTAGCTGGCTGTTTCCTTCCAAAGGAGCTGTATAAGGTTAATTATTGCCTCGCAAGAGGCAAGTTAAGGTGGACATTGCTGCAAATCAGCTCTCCATGAATTCTCTTTAACATAATGAGCTTTGACTAGAAGAGGTAGGTTTTTCTCCATGCGTCATATACCTATCTGAAAACAATATACAAGGAATAAATTTAAGCTCAGCATATTCTTTATCTCTGTTGGCACAAACAGCGTAGAAAGCCTGATTAATAGTGGTCCTATACAGTCTTCTGCTTCTTGCATCCACTGCAGATACCAGTGTGTAAAATCTGGTGGAGAGGGGCATCAGATGGATTTGTAATGGTCTCAGAAGCGTCTTTGGCTCTATAAGCCAGTTAGTGGATTGCATACAGCCATGTGCAGCATTTCCATTTCTTGTGGCTATAATGGAATAATAGTTTTCATTTAATAACCAACCCAAGTATAATTCAATACAAAAACACATTATCTTCCACTTTAGTGAATGAAGCATGACACAGCTTAAGTGGCATATCAGAGCTAAAAAAAATAAATCTCACTCTACCGTTTTCTTCATGAAGAAGCTTGCCTCCTAGCACGACCCATCTCATTTACTGATGACTTTTTAAGGTTCTGTTTTGGATAGACAGAGCAGAAAGTGAGCGTCATCCTTGTGAGATAAGAGTGTGGCACGAGCCCTTGGCTGTCTGTGATCAGAGATGAGAGATGTACAGGAGCACCAGGTTACAGCAGACCTGTCCCAGAGCTCACTGGGATCAAAGGAGTTTTGCAGTGTTCTTGAGGAGCCTTGGACTAGGCACATGGTTGCCAATAGACAAACCAATCTTGATTCTTTTGACTCTCCAACTTTGTGAAGAGCTTGGAGGGGCCCATGTATGTTATAGATTTATTGCACGGGACAGAAAATCACTTATCACCAGCCCTGGACTTGGTTTCAACAGAAGAAAATGAGCAGTGCATAATAGTAGTGAGTAATCTGTACTTTGAAGTCAAACAAAGCTTGCCTGTTACCTTGTGAAATATGGGTGGGATTTATCCTCAGTTTTGTCACTAAAAATTACCTGTAAGAAATCCCAGCAGTCAGTGAGAATAGATGGCTAAGAATCCAGCTATGGCTCTCCAAACCTGGAGTCCTCCAGGGACCATCACAAATCTCATAATGTCTCCCAAGTGCTTGATTTGTGCAGATGATGCTCTGATTTAGCAGAAAGATGCATATAAACTCTTGTCGCCAGCAGCCTCTGTTGGCGTCATAGATGCAGAGGCTCAAGAGAGTACATTATTCCAGCAAATGTCAGCATTAATTTATACTTGCTCAGGGCTCATCTGCTTTTTCCTGCAGTCTCTCGGAGAAGAGAGATTAGTCATGTGCATGAGAAATTCAGTGTCTAAAAGACAAATCCAAGACCCGCTCGGCATCCTGGGGAGTGGTGTGTGGTGAGGGAGGGGTGGCAGGAGACTGATCTCCAAGCAGAGGTGTTTTGTCATTGCTTGTTACACTCTCTGTTAAAGGAAGCACTGTGAAACTCATGTCACTAAGAAGCTGCAGAGGTACCTCCCCAAACAAGTTGCAGATTAAGCTGCAGATCTACTGGCAAGAACCACTAATACAGACCTGGTGTAACAGGGGAAAAAATGGACTCCTGAAATCAGGGGACTTCAGGAGTTGGTTCCACAGTAGGACTGGATCTAAAGGGGTCAGATTCTCCTCTAGCACCTATATGAAGGACGGCAGCAATTGCTGTGGTGCTCATGGACAAAAGCAAGAGGGAAGACTTTGCACTGACACGGATTTAACCGAGCTGCTGCATTCAATTTCTCTTACTTTGGAAACCACTTCTCAGCTCCAGGATTTCGTCTTGCGTTAGATATACAAGTCACTTTGTGGTGTAAGACACAACAGCAAAAGAAGAGTTTCAATGTTTAACCAAAAGAAATCGGTTTTTAAATACAGTTGTTAAAAAATGCAGTAGTACATCTAATGTGTAATGTGCATTAAAAGGTAGCCCAGCGTGCTTGCTTTTCATTTTTCTGGTTCTCTATCCCACTCGCTCAGTCTGCAGTGGGGCTGAGCCTTTGCCCTAACAAAGATGCTACAGGCCAAGCTGTGCAAGAGACCTGCTCAGTTCCATCACGTCCAGCTCTCGCTCTGAGGGACACCTCTTCAAGTCTGTTCGGAGTGAATGCATCGGGCAGTTGCTGACTGAGAAGGGAAACCGAGGACAGCGAACTTGCCCTAACGTTGCAGAACCAGGAAGGGTTTCACAGCTTTCTTGAAGTGCAGAGTTCTTCTCCAGAATTCTCCAATGGAAAATGTTTATTGTAGACGCTTCAGCGCCAGGGTCTTTAGCGAGGGTGTTTGTCTAAAACTGACAGCATTGAATGTTAATTAGAAAAGGCTCTTTTCAACATGTATGTTTTTTATGAATAGCGTATTTTAAACAATTGTTTCCAACTGCACAGGCAAACTTCCCAGGCATTTGTCAGCAGTGACTTGTGCCCATTCTGCTATTGCTGTTCCAGCCTCCAGGCTACCAAACTGCTTCTGCCCTTCATTATGAAGTGGACTAGGAGTATAGTATGCATTTAACATCTGAAAGCTCAGCTTAATGAAATGTAGTGCTTTTTTCACATCTGTCAGTTTCTTCCTTTCTCCGCTGCAGATTTTACTGGTAAATGATGGTTTATCTCCATGCCAACATTTTTTAACACAATCCCCCCCTACAGTGGCTCATATGCCCAGTGGGTTTCTTTATGCAAGTCTTGGATGACTTGTGCTGCGTAGCTTTGCAGATGTTCTTACCCAGCAGGGTAAGGCAAGCTGATGGCCGTCCACAGAGAGAGTTGCCTGTCTCATCTGACCACCAGCTGCTCTGTGGAGCTGAGCTGGAGTGGGATTCTTGGCACTTGGGATGGATTTGGGCAGGATTTGAGTTCAGGGAAAGAGACGTGTTTGTGTTAAATAAGTTTGACAGCGTGTTCTTAAGCTAGAAAATATAGGGGACTAGTTGCTGTATAATTAAAATGCATTTTCTATAGAAAAAAAAAGTTAATTTTATCTTAAGGATCTGCTCAGACTCCCTGTTAGTTGTTGGTGCTTATGATGCAGTGTGTGCTGACTGGAGCGTGCCTTGATGAAGGGGAGATGCTGGCTGCCTGGTAAACTTCCCACAAGTGTATTGCTGGGTCCCCTGAAGTAACCCCTGCAACCAAATAGTAGGGAAAGGAGTAATTCTCCTGCTGTGGCAAGGGCTTCTCGTGGGAGCATGCATTACCACCACCCTCAGGGTTTGCAGGTGGGATGCCATGAGGCTGGCAGCAGCCAGCACCCTTTGCAGGGGTCAGAGGGGGGAAGCTAGGTCAGTTGAAGGCACATGTGCTAGTCCAGAAACTCATGTGAGCAGGTGATGTGACCCTGCTGTGCTGTGTGTGTGGCGGCAACCAGCCTGCTTTTCTCATAGTTGCAGGAAGGGTTGTGCTTTTTTCACTAGACTCAAGCTATGTCATACTGGAAATCCAGAGCCTTCTCTTCCTCCTCCTTTCCAGTACTCCTTCCAGACATGATCCCTGTCTGCTGCTGCAGTCCCCCGGCCCCTCTTGCTGCATGGCAGCTGCAGAAACTTGTGCCTGAGTAAGTTCGCCCTTATTTAACCCCAAGTTTGCATCCTTCATATCCTCTCTGTGAAGAGATGAGGTGCTACCATATTATGTGATCCAGCTTTTGGAGACATGCCCTCTGGACACACAAAAAGTTGAGAACTTCTGTAGCTAATGCTAGTGATGTGTGGGGAGCAGCAGCAATAGGTTTTCTAGTTGTGTGTGTTCTCATTAAAAAAGATTTACTTTTCTTCCCACCCATGTGATAAAGATAACAAATGCTGATGTACCCGCTAGGAAGCACAGTGGGTCTGAGCTGTAAAGTTTTGCTGTAAAGGTGGACACATAAACAAGCATTTTGAGGACAAAGTGATGGCTAGTGGGAGGAGTAATGTGAGATGTCAGAGGAGTTCATTTATTTTGATAAACTACTTTATATTCGAGGATGCTTCTTCTCCTGTTGATAAAGTGTCAATCTTAGCTGTGTACGTTGCAATTTATGACCTTTCATGTAAAGCTGCAAGGCAGAAAGGAAAGATAAACAACCTGAACAATACAATTAAGGCAAACCCAGAATTCAGTCAATGAGAGACTCCAATGTTAAGTAAATCATCCCGTGGAAACCGAGCTATTTGAAAATGCGGTGGCATCACTTACAGTACAGTGGGCAATTAGTTTTAATTAACTTCAAATTCTGACACGTAGTTAAAAATCATCTTTTCTGAGTGCCCAGCTAGACAAATAACAGTTGGGCCACTTTTTTTCCTCACTAGAAAAAGCTATTAAAAATATTATAATGATGCTATTCACACTTCTAAGTATTATGTCATCTTTTAGTTTTTTATGAAATTGTACTTTTGGAAGATGAGCCTGTTCTGCACTATAGGCCTTTGAATAAGGGCACTACTTTCCAAGAAGAACAGATTGAATTTTTAGAAGCTGTTTTGAATTCATTAGCCATTTCAGTTAACAAATTCCAACATGTTGTCATTTTTGTCTGTCAGGGAGGAAGCAGACAGGAGTTCTGTAAGGTTATCAGAAATTACAGACAGCTCTTTATGAGTATTTTAAGGTTGAACTTGTCACTTTAAATGCGATGTCACCAGGGAAGCCCTAAGCACAAGTTTTGTGGGAGGTAAGGGGGTGGCTGCTTTGCATTACAACTGCTCAATGGAGCATGTAAGCCCTGGCACAACCCGCAGCAGAGTCCGCACATCCCTCTGTCCTGTGCGTCCAGCCTGTTGGACTGTTCTGCAGAGCCAAAATTTACTTTCTGTAAATATTCTCTTAGCAACCTGTCTTTATAAAGTTTGATGTTTTAAGAGAAGTGCTCAGTAACGCTCTCCCAAGAACTGGATGGCAGTGAGGGTCATCCTGACAATGTCAGTGGGTTCCTGGTAATGAGGCATCTGTCTGGTTGCTCCTCTCGGCCTGCCCACCCTCTCTGCAGACCACCACACAGCCTAGGACAGCGGCCCTCTTGGGCAATCACTGCAGGTTTGTTGCTGTGTGCTGTGTTATTTTCAGACCTGAACTGTTCCCTTAGAGGCAGATGGGATGTCCCTACACTATAATCCTCAGCGCTGCGAGTTTGAAGCTGGTGTTTGGGGAACCAGCTGTAAACTCTTGGTGTTCACTGTGATATTGCTCTCATGTTATTGGGAGGAGGAACTTCTGAAAGGTGCACAATAAGTTACTGACTTCTTTAATATGAAACCTATTTCCATTATTAGTCTTTTGAAGTAAGCTAGATACTTCTGCTTACATTATGCAATCTTTACTCCTCAAGTAATCTATTTGATTTCCCTTGGGCTATGTGTGGCAGCTTCTCACGTGGGTAAGTTCAGAATCTTCTTGCTTGTCCCAGATAAATTCATTTGTATGCTGAGCCATGCAGATAAGGGCAAAGAGTTGTATTCCTCTTCTCAGCTGCTCAGTGACCAGGATGTTTTAGGAAGAAAAACTGAAACAGAATGAGCTGGTATTACCGAGATAGGAAGTGTGGGTTTTACCACGTAGTCACCTTCACGTCGTGTTCCTCATGCATTGTGTCAGCTCTCAGCCCTGGGAGACGCTGTATTTCCAAGTAAGAAAAGTTTGTATGCCTTTTCTTCCCTTACATCTCCAGTGAGATTTCAAGATGCCTATTTCTTGAGGCAGTCTTTTTATGACAAAGAAAAAAGCTGCTCCTCTGGGGATTAGGCTGCTGTTCTCAGCTGATGTCAGAGAAAACACATGGCAGTCTCTGGTGGCCAGGGTGTGATTGGAAGTTGTGATCTAGAGAGGGAGAACTCCGCTGTGCTGCACAGGGTGTAATCTCTAACTAAGCATAGCAGAGCTGATCTCTGCCAGAGGACACGAGTCAGTGGGATAAAGGATTTTTTGCTCTCAAGCAAAACAGTTGTTTTCACACCGTTAAAAGGAAATACTAGGAAAGAATGAAAAAGTGGAGGTCTCTTCAGCATTGTCTAGAGGATGTTTTCTCCTAACTAGTGGCTGTCCTGACCTGCTGGGTTGTTGCACCAATTCTATTTCTTTCATAGATCCTTTGTTGGGTGGTGGTCTAATAAGTTTAAAAAAAAAAAAATGAGTGGCATGGTATAGTCAATAGCTGGGCCTTTCAGGCATGATTTTTTTTTCTTTCATAAAAAAGAAAAGTACAGCAGGAACTTTAAAACTGTGAATATGAATAGATCTGGTAAAGTGAAAAATACCCATGAAATAATGAGGCAGCACAAGACTACTGCATTCTGACCATCAAAAAGATCTGCACAGATTTTTTCCATGTGGAATAGATACAGCACAGGAGAAAATTCACGGTATGGCAGCATAGTTATTCTTCTCACTCTCAGTATTATGGGTGAACAAGAAGAGAAAGAAATGGGATCTCTAAACAAAAAGAGAATGAGAGGCTTTATGCTCATAATTTTTCTATTAGTTTCATCACTCTAACAAGATGAGAAAATTGTGAGTAAGATTACCTGGAATAATTTTCTAGTAGTGCTTTTTAGCCTTGGCATAGTTAAGAATATTTCATGTGTGACTTTTTTTTTTTTTTTTACTATTAAAATCGATATTTAGAATTTCATACTCAGCTTTAAAGTTTGCTCTGACTTGAAATATAGTAGCCTTCCAAAAGTAGATTTAACTTTCTTAAAAGAAGAAAAAACTTACACAAATTTGTGAGAAGAAACTTAATTATGGAATCTTCTGGACAGAGGATTTTGCATTTCTTTGGAGGTTGATTAAGTTGTTTTTTAAAGGAAAATCAGCATGTGGCTTAGGCTCATTCCAGCGACTTAAACAGGTCTCTTAATTTTACTTTCGAGTAGTCAGTTGAGATCCTCAGGTGCTTCAATGAAATATGTACTCTGGAAAACTGGACCTCTAAAGATTAAATAATTTGTCTTTAAAGAATAGATTACTGGTTTTCCTGGAATGGCCGAGACACACACAGTAAGGTTTCACTCTGGCAGCTGAATTGGCAAGAGCAGACCTCGTGCCCATTAAGTCCCATTGGTGGAAAGTCCAGTGTTGGTGATGAGCTTATCTTACACATAAGAGAATTAGTCCAGCTTCCATTTAAGTCTCTGGCAAAGCTCCAGCTATATTCAACATGAGAAGGGCTGAGGCAACAGGCATACAAAACCCTGTTTCTAGGCCTGATCCCGGCTTTTCTTACACATCCAAAGCTCATGCTGAGTATTGTGGTCACTTTAGCAGGATTAAGACTGAGAGGATTGTTTGGGCAGATTTATATTGCTATTCATTGTAAGAAGGACTGATACAGTTCTTGGTGATGGACAGTTAATAAATATTCATTTGTTAAAAAAAAAAACAACCAAGACACCTGTTGACAAGGTAAACCGTGGTGGTTCCAAGCAAATTGCTGAAGCGTGGTAGAAAGTCATGTACAGTGACTGGTTAAATGCTTCATCTGTTATCTGTAGCCCTCTTCCAGCAAAGCACTTAGGGCATGTGTTTGCCATTAAGCACCTGACTACCTCCACTAAAGGCTCTCCGACTGCCCTGCTGTATGGGGAGCACACGTTTTGGAGAAATAGGGCCTAACCAAATTACTTGGGGTCCACAGTATTATACCTGTGGTGTGTGTTCTCAATCCTCTGGGAAGTCAGTTGCACCCAAACATAACGCTGGGTCTGATCATTTTGGAGGAGGAAACACCTAAGGTACCTGTCACATTACACTTGGTGCGTTTAAGTAGCAATCTTGCACGCATATTGGTGCCAGAAGGTTATAATTTGTCCCCAAAGCAGTGTCAGGAAAGAGGTGTGATAGTTAAGGGGGGGCCAGCATTCAGCTGGGGGCTGTGTCTGTGTGCATGTGTGCATATCACCTGTGACAACTAAAGGTGACAACCACCATAGTATTGGTATGGGTGATTCCCAGCAGCATGTTCTAGAACATTTCTTTTAACTAAAAAAGCAAATTTAAATGTATTCAGGCATGGTAGTCATCAAGAAATGTCTATTTCCTAACTTAGCATCAAACTTCTTTTTCCCTTTCTTCTGTCTGTACTCTATTTAAAAAAAAAAAAAGGAAAAAATGTGATCAGTGACAAAAAACTACACCTGAATGGTGTGCGAGGGGTCAACATGTTTGGGTTTTTTTCAGAGTGGGGGGGAAAGGTTCAGACTCCAGCCTGGAAAACATAATGGGCCACCTTTAATGCTACTCAATATAGTTATTACAAAACCATGAGAAATGTAAATGTTTCCTTATGTATCAAAGTCACCAGTATTACATGTGTGGACATTCCAGTTCACTGACATAGTTTTCTGTTGTATTTGTGTATGTGTATAATTCAGGTTCCTTAGCAGGATTTGAGGAGAGGAGGGGAACTGGAGATCAAATCTAATGGACTGTCCTCTATTAACAGTATGAGGACCAATTAAAAAGTACAAATAGACATGACTTAACACATCCAGAAAAAGGTGAGGCAAAGAACACCCATCATATGAAGATGAGGTACTAAACCAAATCATGTTAGAAAAGGATTAGCCATTTGGGATTTGAACTTGCCACCCACTGAAAACAATGGCAGAATTCCCACTGAATTAAATGCCTCGAACCCTGGCACAGGACCGATTAGATGCTATTCATAGAATAATGTATACACCAAATAATACTGTTATTCGTCAGATAAATTATTCGGCAGATCCATCATCCTGCCATTTCTTTGCTGGCAGAACTCCCACTAAAGTCAATGGGAGCATTGTCTGAATAAAGTCTTCTAGGATTGGGCCCGAGGTTAAACAAAAAGCAACGGGGGCAACTTGTTCCTCTTCCTTGGGTTCGTATAACCATGTGCTGGACAATAGGTAGGCAGCCAGGGTGCTGTGCCTTATGATCAAATTGTTCTTTCACTGATGCTGATTATTCCCTCATCTCTCTTTAATCTACCTGTTGCCACCTCGATCTGGGGTCTGATCCTGTTAATGCATACGTGTGTAGGTAGCTTAGACCTTGCTGGCAGTATAACGACCCCTGTCAAGATGAAAACGAAGTTAACTTGTATCAGTGTCCGCAGGTTCTGGACATCCTGGGAGTCAGCCCTTGAGGTACATGGACCTCAATGTTCCTTGCTGTCCTGGGCTCTCCTGGTGACCTTTGAGAACTGCAGGATGAACAAAGGACTGCAGCTCTGACCTGGGTGAGCAAAAGGCTTCTAAGGTGACTTTTTGTCTGCTTTTGAATGTGGAAGCCTGATTATATGGCTGGTTTGTTCTTCCAGTTTATTCTTTACTTTACAGGTTAAATGTCCTGAATCAGATCGGGTTGTGGATTTGTTTTGTTGCTTTGTTTTAAAGAAAAAAATAAAATAAAAAGAAGATCTTGCTGTCTTGATAGGAACAACATTAATACAAGCAATTTGCTTAAAGCATTTGCACTTCTAGCTATAAAAATATAACGTAAGCAGCTCTCTCCAGCACTAAGCTCAGCTTCTCATTACTACCTATGGGAACGTAGAACGGTTGCCTTGGCTGCAGGTGGGCTCCTCTGTTGCTCCAGGAGCACATTAGAAGCATCCTGAGGGTTGCAAGTAACCTTAAAGAAATCAGACATAATGGCCTCAAACGATAGTAATTCTTGTAGCTCATAACATGCTCCATATGCCCGAAAGGTGCTATGCAAAGGGGGCTGGTTGTGGGAGACTTCTTGGGTTTGGCTTCTCTGGAAATGTGTTTTTGTGAAGCGGAAAGTATTCACGGATGCTGAGCATAGTTCTGCGCTGCAATGTGTGCTAAAGCAATTAGTCCTGAGGCGTGCTTAGGGTGGTGAAAAGATTGCAGAGGACCTCTCTGATGGTGACATCAGCTGCTTTCAAGGTGGTCTCAGCCCCAGGAGAGGTCTATGTCCCCTAAAGCAATACAGAATGTAAGCTCTGCTGGCTTTTTTACAAATCAAGACTTTATATATGCAGGTGGTACAGAAGGAGGTGTTTCCTGGTCCAAAGTTTGTTCTAGTCTCTGCAGTGACTGCTGGCTGGAGTTAAAACTTGTCTTATGAAGCCTTTACCATGGCTGCCATGTTGTCTGCTATGAATTTTGGAATCCTTCAGTTTTGGGCCACTCACTGCAAGAAGGACATTGAGGTGCTGGAGCGTGTCCAAAGAAGGGCAACAAAGCTGGGGAAGGGTCTGGAGAACAAGTCTTGCGAGGAGCAGTTGAAGCAATGGGGGCTCTTTAGCCTGGAGAAATGGAGGCTCAGGGGACACCTCATTCTCGACAATGCTCTGAAAGGAGGTTGTAGCAAGGTAGGGGATGGTTTGTTCTCCCAAGTAACAAGCGATAGAAAGAGAGGAAATGGCCTCAAGTTGCATCAGGGGAGGTTTGGGATGGACATGAGGAAAAACATCATCCCCAAAAGGGTTGTCAAGGGCTGGCCCAGGCTGCCCGGGGCAGTGGTGGAGTCCCCATCTCTGCAGAGGTTTAAAAGCTGTGTAGTGTGGTACCGAGGGACGTGGTTTAGCAGTGACCTGTCAGTGCTGGGTTAATGGTTGGACTCAAAGATCTTAAAGATCTTTTGCAACCTAAACGAGTCTATGATTTTCCAACCTGCTGTGCTTGGGGTATTTTGATCTGCTGCTCTCTTTGCCCTCCCTACCTGCTTTTCTTGACAATCTCAAGCTGAGAGCATGTTCTGAGGGAGTGCATCTCCCTCAGTTTAACTCTCCCGGCTTTTTTTGAGACTCTTGGGTGACTTGACCTAGACCTGCTGCCTTGGTCTTCAGAGTCTGTACAGATGCTCTGTGAAAACTTTTGTGCTCAGCGTCCCGTGAGGCTGCGCAGCAGTGCAGCAGCTGTCCCCACAGCCCCCTTCTCCTGCCTCGCGTGGATTAGCGCGGTGGGGTTGGCGGGGGGGTCTCTACCACCCCACCTCCACCAGCGCTGCTCCGGGCTGCAGCCCTTCTGCCAGTCCGGGGCGGGCGCGGTGTCACCGCGGCTGTACCGGGGCCGCCCGTCAGCGCTCTTTCCTCCGCGCTCTCCTCTCCCTTTCTCCCCCCCCTTCTCCCCTCCTTCCCCCCAAAGGGGCAGTGAAGGTAGGTGAGCGCTGTAATTTTTTTCCTGGAGGCTGTCAGACTTGAGCCATTTTGCATCTAGGGAGCCA
>JAAGNO010008544.1:0-13232 GCA_033439905.1 Ceryle rudis | reverse complement strand
GGGGGCGGGCGGTCGCTGCTGGGGCGGCTCCGTCGCCTCTTGCCCACAGGCTCCATCCGCTGCGGGGGGAGCTGTGCCGGAGGCATGGAGGAGGAGAGGTGTGAGGTAGCGCCGTATTGGTGACCTCCCCCCTGGAGGCGCTGAGGTAGCCCGCTGCCCCTGGGCGATAGAGACCAACCCGAGTGTGTTTGCCACCCGGCTGGGAGATTTCAAAGCTGATGGGGTGGAGTGTGGGCGCAGCTCAGGCCCTTTGCAGGTTACCTCTGGAGTTGTGGGTACATGGCTAAGGTGTAGTGTGCCCCTAAAGTGGCAGTGGCTTTGAGTTGAGATGGGTGAACAGCCTTCTCAGGGAGGTTGTGCCGCATCTCCCATTTTAGGCCCCCTTTTTTGTTGGTGTAGTCACTTCAGCCTTACTGATGCTAGCCTTACTTCCACATGTTAGGGAACTTGCTAGGCATTAAAGACAGGGCAAGCCTAGATGTGAGTGATTTCCTTCAGTGGTGAGCCAGTTCAGCCACTGGAAAGGGGAGAAGATGCTTTCTATCTTGCTTTCTATGTGCAGCAGTGTGGAGGAAGAAGCTCTCTTTGGTAGTGGAGACGAGAGAGACATGAAGTGCAAGAAACAGCTGTGTGGAAGGACAAGGAGCCAGGGGAGGAAACTCAGGATGTACCACTTGTTATTGGGTGTAGCAGTGGGTAAGACCTCAATGACAATGTGACTGAAGCTGCTACACTGATTAGACACAGCCTGATAGCTCGTGAGGTGCAAGGGAAAGAGTTTGGGTTTATGTGAGCCAAAATGAAAGGAGCCAGAACAAGGGTGAAAGGTGGAATGATGCCCAGGAAATGGATGGCCAGGGAAAAGGGAGTGGATTAAAGTCTGTCTTGGCAGGGAGATAGTTTGGCTAGATAGTGAGATTGGGGGAAATGGGCTATGGAGGTTTTTGGAGGGGATCTGGATTTGGGTAGAGAGCTACGGAAAACTTTGAATTGAATGAAGGAGCAAAAAGTGTATGAAAATATATGTGAGGTGTTGGAAGGAGCTTGTGATCAAGAAGAAGAATTCAACTTTTGAGAGCTGTAGATTCCTGGATGGTAGTGACCCTTTGCTGTCTTCACTGTTTTATGTTCTAACTCAGCAACCACTCTCTGAAAGGCAGGTTTCAGTTGTGAATGTGAAAAACCAGGGTACTGCTGTGAAGAGTCTCACAGTGAGGAGACACTGTGAAGTAATGATTCCTGTATTCTGTGAAGAGTGAAGTATTTCAGTGAAGAAAAAAAAAGCAGGGAATAGAAAAGACCTGAAGAGAACAAAAGAAGATGAGCATTGTTTGTTACAAACACAAGCTGAAGCTGAAGTCTCACAAGAGCATAAAAATGTCTAAGACAACTGGTTTGTGATGTGTGACAGCAGTGACACAAGGAGATTTAATTATGTTTATATGGTAGTTTTCTAGTATCTGATTCCATTGTTCTTTCAATACTGAGCTTTAGTAATAATAATAAAAAAAAAATCTGTGGTGCTCATTTTTGTATGAAGTATTTTGTCAGGCTAAACTTTTACTGTTTCTGATGCCATTAAATGATTGGATCACTGCTATGATACATGTTCTCTCTCTTTTCCTGTTATGTAACCATATTTTTCCTTTCATGTAAATACTTCTTGTTTCAAACCCATCCTTAAGAATTTTGCTTTTTATTTAAAAAAAGGTCAGTCTTGACAAACGTTAACAGGCTTGTTGGTTAGCATCTATACGCAAGTGATTTCTATCTCCAAAGTTTATAATCAGATTTTCCCCTTCATCCAACACTTGGGTTTCTTGTAGTGTCGGTATCAGGACTTGACACCAATTATCAAAGGAGGGACTTCAGGAATATCATTCTATAGCTTGTGAGATTCTGAGTCAGCCTGGCCTGAGTTTCCAACAGAGTAAGTAATTGTTGATTCCTGTCATAAGACCATACAGTCATAAAACTGTAATCTTGAGGCATATCTTGTGATTTAAGATAAGAATTATTTTTTAACTTTAAACCCCCCCAACTTTTAATGTAGTAACTGTTTAACTATAAGTAATGCATATTTCAATTCCAGACCTTAAGTGGTAGTATTTGGCAAAAATGTAGCTGAATTGTTTTTTGCCATACAGAAAAGTACAGAGAGAGTTGTGGAACAGTAGTTTTTTGGATGTTGATGCCAATAGAGAAAGTATTTTGGAATGGCATGGAAAGCAGTCCTAGAGCTATGGAAAACTACATTGCATTCACACCTAGAGTATGACGGGGAACCCAGAAATACCAGCTAGTCATTGCTTTTTAAATTATTTTTGGAGTCAGAGTAACACTTACAAAGACTCTTGACAAGAAGGTTACCACTTGAGATGATGAGCAGAGAAATACAGTTGTTGATAATATATTGGTTGGGAATTAGCCAAGGCTGTTTTGACAGAAGCCACTACTTAGAGCAATAATCTAATTAATGAATGAAAATGAATAAATGAAAATTAATAACTTTGTATTTCTCTCATTTTTTTGATTAGCAAATATGCTTATAAATGGCAAAGCCACTTAGGTGGTTTAGATTTTTTGCCTGGTTATGGTGGTCTCTAGAAATGAGGTACAAGTGCAGAGAGTAAGTCTATGCTGGTCACTTTTAGAATAAAATTGCACTGTGCAGAAGAGATGTTAATTTGTTATGAGCAATATGAGATGGCAATAAAATCACAGCTGTTAAAGTAATCTTTTTTCTTTTGTGAATGGACACGCAAAATACTGGGTGTGCTGTTGAAAACACTAAATACAATCTGCAGAATATGTTCAGATGTTTAAAAGCACACTGAGAGAATCCAAACTGTCTTAAACTGCCCTGATGAGAAGGTAACCACTAGAGAAATATCCAGTGTTTAACTCACAGCACACCTGCAAGCTCTTCTGTTTGTCTAAAACCATACAAGATCCTGGAATCAAGGCTGGTGCTGCTTGCTGTGTTTCAGTAAGAGCTGACCTTTGAAGCAAGAGCTAGTGAAGAATGCACCTTCTGTACAGCATAGTAAATTTTACTTCATAAATTGCAGCTTGCTTGCTGTGATGGTGTAGACTGAAAAAGGTGATGGTGTAGAAGTCAAGAGGGACCCAGTTCTCCAACTCCCATTAGGTTCTGTACAGCCAGTTCACAGCAAGCCCTTGGTGTGCATGGAAACAGCAAAACTCAGTTGAAGAGTTAAGAACTGTGTATTTTGGTTTAAGTTCTGATAGACTCAAAAGAGCTACACTTAGAAATATGGGCATATAAAAATTTTGTGGTTTTTAGAATTGCCAATGCATAGGCTCAGAAATGAAAAAAATATTGCTGCCAACATTCAGTAAGCTTTTGACCCAAACTTAATTAAGCCTGAAATAATTCTTTGCAGTTTGGCAGATAGCTACAAAAGAACCACAGAAAAGAGTATCGTGCTGGCTATACTAGAAGGAAGGGCCAACATTGACACACTCCCACTGCAACAGCAGCTACCTGGGTCTGCAGCATTGTGCTCATGCAGCGTTCCCTAGTGACCTGTGACGATGCCTTCTCCACGAGAAACCGAGAAAGTTCCAACAACAAAAACAAGATGACTTCTCTCTTCAGGGACTGGGAGAGCCAGGAGCATCCATGACTTGGCTGGCAGCTGCTGCCTCCTCTTCATAGATCTTCTTTCCCACCTTCTCCCTGTCCCTCTAAAAAGTGTGTGAATGTAAGTCTCATTCTTTATTTCTGTTAGTATATTACAGACTAGCAGAATAGCTTGGCTTGGAAGGGACCTTTGAAGGTCATCTAGCCCAACCCTCCTGCAGTGAACAGGGACATCTTTAACTAGATCATATTGCTCAGATCCCTGTCCAACCTGACACAATGTTTCCAGGGATGGGCCACTTACCACTTTAGTTTCAAACTGTTACACGTTGTCCTATCACGAGACCTACTAGAAAGTCTGTCCTAACTTTCTTATAAGCCCCCTTTAAGTATTGAAAGGAAATTAAGATAAAAGATATAAAGGAAAAGATATAAAAGATAGGAAAAGAGAAAATATATAAAGGAAATAAAGATTTAGAGAGAAGTGATTAAAATGTAATAAAATTCAAAGAGGTTATACATTAACCCTAATGAAAATCAAATAGCTTTGTTTTGGCCGGGAGAGGTAAACCCATATCTCACAACAGCATCTTAATTTGTTGGGTTTACTTATCACACATTTGATGTTTAAGAGAAAGGCATGAGAGATACTTCAGCTGGTGGCACTGGTAACCCAGTGGAACAGGCTTCCCAGGGAATTTGTGGAGTAAGCATTCCTGGAGGTATTTAAAAAACATGTAGATGTGGTATTTAGGGACATGGTTTGGTAGTGGACTTGGTGGGGATAGGTTAACAGTTGAACTCAAATGATCTTAAGGATCTTTTCCAACCTAAATGATACCATGATTCTATGACTCTGAAGGTTGAGTGTTCAGTTCTAGGCTACAAGGTCAGACTGCTTACTTTATGTGACCTGTAAGTCTTTTATTTTGGTTTGCCAGAAGTCTTCATCCAGATGTTTTAGTTCTCCCATCCTGTTACATTTTCCAGACCTGTAGAAGCTGATTTTGCTCCTGCCCAAACTGCAGCAGAGTTTGAGTAGAAGAGAAATCTTGAACTTCACAGACTGAGGGCAGGTCCCAGCTGGAAGGTTATTTGCAAGTGAGGATCTGTTTGGAAGTATACAATGAGATCTGCCATTTTGAGGTTTGTGCTACTGAAAGTGCTTGAGTTGAGGTCACTCAACTCAACAGTTGGTCAAAATTAGGTGTTTTACATCTATCTCAGATCAATGTTTAGATGAGATGGAGAAACTGTATCATCAGTGTGTGATGACAGAACTAAGGATGCTATACTTAGCTCTTTTTGGATTGATGTGTTGAAGGGGAATAATACCTCTTAAGATTATAGAGCAAAATCTTGCCAGGTTAGGTGCCAAATGTTATTGGCTTGATAAATATTTTGAGAGCTCCTTTAATTATTCTTCCTTGGTTAGTATTAAACAAAATTACCTTCTGAGCACAGTTTTGGGAAATATAGTTTTTTGCATTCAAAGTGGTGGTTCATAGTGAAAACACAATACTTTGTGTTGTCATCTGTCAGTAGAGCATTGAAGTGATTATTAACCTTTGAAATTATTATTAACATTTTGACTAGATAAATATAAGATACACCTGTACAGCTTTTTGACGGGGAAACCATTTTCAAAGGAAAAATGTTGTGTTTTATTATGAAAAGTGCAAGACTTAGTTTATAAAGTATTGGAGGCTTTCTGCTTATCTGCCACATTTCTTAGCTAAGAATAAACCATGCATTCATTCAAGTGGGGGAGATCCTCCTTGAATTTGGCTACACTGCTCTCGAAGACTGGAACTTGTATATATTTGAAAAGATAAACCTGGCTAGCAATGAACTGAAGCTGGGTGAGGTAGTCAGGTTGTCACTGATGTTGTGTTCCCATGCCCTCTCCCCATAGCTGAAGTGAGTACCATTTAAGTGCCTAGCTATCATAACAGCCAGATAATTCAAAGAAAAGATTTAGATGCTGCCAGACATATAGCATGTGAGTGGGACTTCAAGGAGATGCTGTATTTTGACTTACGAACAATTTTTTCTTTCCAGTTCTTTACTGAACTTCACCTTTTTAAATCTAATCCTGGGTCTTCAGAGAAACACTTTTAAGTAGAACCTACAGAATATGTTGGAGGCATGTCAGCGCAGGTTATGATTGCAGAGGTCTTCTTGCTTCCAGTTGTTTGTATTTATAAGGTTCCTGAAAGCATGGGCTTTTGTGTGGAATTCTCTGCTTCGTGAGGTAACCAAGCAGTTAAGTGATGTATGTAGGTGGATTGCTCTCAAACAACAGAAATTTCTTTTTAACAAGTGTACTTAGTATTTAGAGAGGAGGGCTTTAGTAGTGAAATTTGTATTTCACTGTTTCATTGATCAAGATTAACTGATATTTGTGGATAAATAAAATGAGCTATATAAAGTTCAGTTTGCCTGCTCGTATCACCAGGCCACACATCAAATGAAGGCTTCATCACACTGGATGTGCTTCTATATAGAGTTTAACCCTGAGAAGATTTAATGATGCCTTTAATTAGATATATAGAAAGCTGAAGGAAGAGTAAGAATTCTTTAAGTAAAGTACTGTTTACTCTCCCTTACTAAGGCAATTTGGACATACTATGTCCTTTAAATTTTTTTTCTTAATTTTCTCTAAAGGAAACGTGTCTAGAGCTTAAGGTGTGTCTGTTGTGTAGGTGATTGATCCAGACACAGGATGATGATTTCTGCTACTGTTTATGTCAGCTTAAAAGTTCTCTTTTTGTAGATTATTTAAAGGATATGCATCTTCAGTTTCAAAATAAGGATGAACTGCATTCTGATGGATCCAGAAGTTAAAAAAACCCCCAAACAACTAAACCAAAAACCAAAAAACAAGGCAAGGCGGGGCGGGAAAGGAAAGGAACCAAAAAAAACCCCCAAAACTCTGCAGGTATTATTTTTCTGGTCCTTCATCAAAGAAGAAGTAGACCTGGAAAGATTGTTTGTTGGAATTACATTTAAGGTGGTTCCCAAGAATTGTTGTTCAAATTTATAGCATATGAAGCACTGCTATTTTCTAGTGCAGCCTGCAAAGTACAGGTCATGGAACATTTCTATATCATCTCCACTTCAAAATAGAGGACATTTCTTAAAAAGCTACACAGTCTTCTTTCCAAAATGAAGTAGCTACAGAATCTAGCATAAGCCCTGCTAGTCATGCCTGAATTCAGTTTACCTTTTCCTTAAAGTGCTGTTGCCATACGTGGAGCACTGCTTTTCTATCTATGTTCCTATCAGCTGTGACCAAGTCACTTCTCAGACTTGAATAGTATAAAGTAGACTCAAGTCCTTGGTGTCTTGTTCTACTACTTTTGCAAGTCCTGTAGCCTTTTTTTTTTTCCCCCCTAATAATCTCTATATTTGCTATGAAGTAAGTTAAATGGAACAACAGATTATTTTTAACATCTCTACCTCTGTATTTTACATTTTAGTGCATTTTATTTTAAAAGTAAAAAAAAAAAAAGAAACAAGGAATGTTAACATAATCATGGCCGGTACTTTCACACATGATTATAAATGCAGTAGTTCGTCTTTTTTGGTAGAAGGGCCTTGTCTAACCTGATATTTTTTGATAATGTTTTCCTTGCTATATCTAATTGGTTTGCCACTATAGATGATGAGAATTCATTTCTGTGCGATCTGAACAATTTATTCTATATTGTGGAATTCATCAGCACAGAAGAACAGCAGATTGAGGGAGATTCTCCTCCTCGTCTATTCTGCCCTGGTAAGGCCACATCTGGAGTACTGTGTTCTATCCAGTTCTGGGCTGCCCAGTTCAAGAGAGGTGGGGAAATACTGTAGAGAGTCCAACAGAGGGCTATGAGGATGATGAAGGGACTAGAACATCTCTCTTATGAGGAAAGGCTGAGAGGCCTGGAGAAGAGAAGACTGAGAGGGGATCTTATCAATGTTTACAAATATCTGAAGGGTGGGTGTCAAGTAGAAGGGGCTGGTCTCTTGTCAGTGGTGCCTTGTGATAGGATGAGGGGTAACGAGCACTAATTGGGACACAGGAAGTTTCACCTCAACAGGAGGAGAAACTTCTTTAGTGTGAGGGTGATAGAGCAGGCTTCCTAGAGAGGTTGTGGAGTCTCCTTCTCTAGAGACTTTCAGAACCTGCCTGGATGCGTTCCTGTGCATCCTGCCCTAGGTGATCCTGGTCTGACAGGGGGGTTGGACTAGATGATCTCCAGAAGTCCCTGCCAACCCCTAACATTCTTAGATTCTGTGATAATCTCTGAAGAGTTCTTTATTTTGGTAAGACTTCGGACTTTTGCCTGGCTTTGAGAGGGGAAAATGGCTTGATGATCTCCAGAGTTCCTTTCTAGCCTCAGCTATTCTGTAATCCTATGAAGATCTGAAGATTTGTTGTCAGCAGTTCTAGCCCTGGAGGTCTTTTAAGAATAGCTCAGAGAAGTCCTTAGTTATCCCAAAGTGGTATGTTATTTTGTCCATTTATTTGACCCCAAGGTCTCTTCCTGCCATTTTGTGTGATGATTAAGCGGTAAAAACTGTTTTAACATGAGATCTAGCTTGTTTATTTTTTCTCCTCTAGTTCTTTGTCATCTGCAAAGGTGGTTTTTTTGGGGTGTTTTTTGGTTTTTTTTTTAACATCAGCTAACTGGGAAAATATTAGATATTATGAAGTCTGCAGGAATACATCAGAAATGTTCTTCAATTTGCTTCCCTGTTAGGTTATATCTTAAGACTAATTTTTTAATCTATCATGTTCTTGCATTGCTCTAGTTATAAACCAAAATGTTGTGTGCTAAATCGGGTACTGTACAGAAATCTTTTTTTCCTTTGACCCTATTACTCTTATGATACAGATTTTCAACCTAATCCTAATTTAGTTTAAGACCACCATTCAGTATATCCATGACTGATACTAATAACTGTATTTTAATTTTCCTACTAAGTTCCATATTACAGTTATTTGGATTGTCACCTTTTCCTGTGTTGTTTTTTTTTTTTTTTTTTCCTTCTTTTCTTCTTTGTAATCATGCGGGGTTATCTTTCTTCTAATCTTCTAATACTTTCCAGCATTTTAAAACTCACCGAAATAAAAATTAATGGTGCATAGTATGGCTTATTCAACTTCCTAAATTTTTGGATGTTGTTTATCTGATCTGCTGGTTTAAAAATATTTAGTTTCAGTAGATTGTGTTAACATATCTCTTTAGAGACTGTTGGATTGTGAAGTATTTTCAGCATGTGACCACAAAATCAAAGAGTTGTCACGGTTGGAAAAGAACTCTAAGATATCCTCTAAGAAATCTGGAAGAATATTTATCAAACACTTTTCTTTCTCACACTTTTGTGTTTTTACTGATTCTGGCATTTCCATCTAGTATGGGTCCAGTAATGTATTGGAAGTTAAACATTTTTGTAATTTTTTCGGAAGAAACTCCTTTCTATCATCCTCAATTAAACTATCTACAGGGCCCTTCTTACCCCCTGTGTTTATTTACTTTTCTTATCAATCTCTTACAGTTTATGATTTCAGGGTTTATAGCCACTACTAAGAGAAGTCTTCCATTATGTCATTGGAGCCAGCTGTTTCTAGTTCCCCTCTGTGGCTGTGGTTTAGCAAACAGCTGATCTGGGCTGATGATGTGTTGCTGCCAAAAGGGGATCTCATTTCCCTACCCTTTCTCTGCTCTTAGGTTATGAATTCCTGTACCGGTTTTTGTCAGACCCTGCTGCAAGCTGGTTCACTTGACTTATCTTAGCATAAATATATTCTTCTTTCTTTTCATTTTATTCCTGGGTTTAATGTATGTATGGTTGTCAAATTAAATTGACTTAATGACAGAGCATGCCAGAGCTGTTACAAGATGTGGTGGGTAAAGATGGAGACCATGGCCTGTGTCTTCTGGCAATACTGAGCTGTTCAACTTACTTATCATGAAGCTGTAACCTATGACACTTTGGTTGGTTTCAGTTAGTGTAGACATCTCAAGCATAGGATTATTGCATTCTGAGCATCTAGAAAATCTAAAAGTTCACCTTTTGAAGTACCACCTGCCCATACTGTTTGAAGCTGATTATAAACAACAAATGCAGTCAAGTAATGGTGACTGGGCTGTCTCTAGTATTTGGTTATGAAGTACAGCCAGGCAGCTTAAGATCTGGTGCTATTTATGATTGTTTAGCGACTCCATCTGGGAGTGTTTAATTTCTTTTCACAGACTCTAGGTTGGAGCCTCTAGTTTTGAGCTCAGTTTGGGGCACTACAAATTGACCATAATCTGCTCACCACTAGCAAGTGTGGGAGCTTCTGCTGAATTTATGACCCTCCTAGAGGAAAGCAGCTGCTGTACAAAATTATCAGAGCACAGATTTTGTTAATTCAGGAAAGTGACAGGCCAAAGGAAGTCTCCAAGGTTAGATATGTCTGGCAGCAGATCACTCAAATGCTAATGGTATTTCTCTAAGTCAAGGTGTGAGGAGACCATAAGTAGTTCCAGTCTGGTCAGCAGCCCTCTGTGTTTCTACTTAAAAAGTACATCTTGAGTAGAGCAAGGAGGTCTCAAACTCAGTGCAGTGTCCTTTATTCTGGATGAATAGCACCAGTTTATTCACTGCAGAAATACTGCCACATTACTTTTAAGATATTCCTTGCCTTGACCTGATAGCTACAGTCACCATAGTTGGGTTACAGAGATGACAAGGGAGTATGCACAAGATGAGAGTATTCTCTGTAGAGCCAGTAAAGTCTGTGGAGAACACTGAAAATTGTACCTGATGTGATCTAAGATTAATTTCAATCATATTTGCAAACATGTGGTTAGATCTGGTTGTGTATCTATTGTAAACATAAAATTCATGTGTGTCATTGAATATAGCTAATGGCAGCAGTAACAAAAGAAACCCCTGCCTTGCTGAGACAGAGGTGAAGAGGGCTTTGATAATCCTTCATGGTGGAGATAGAGGCAAATACAGAATGCCTTAAAAAGTCTAAGAGAACAGAGAATCCTTTAACTAAGGGCAAGCGTCCAGAAGAGACTTAAGAATTTTAATGCAGTTGGATAACCCATCTTTAGGTTGGACAGATGGGTGATTGCAGATATTATGAACACTAACCAAGTTCTTCAAAATATTCTACCGTATTCTTAATTCCAGAAAGAACACAATAGAAGAAATCTCAGGGTTTTAAATATAGTAGCAGGAGATTCCACATTACCAATTACCTTTTACAGGGTTGATGCAGAAATCTGTCTTGTGTTCAAACTGTGTTATATGTGGCATAGTATGCTGTGGATACTTCACAGCTTCTGTGACAAGGCCATAGTAGGCTAATGGTGCTGCTGGATATAGGAGCAAGGTCTTAAGATTTGCTCCAGATGTTAAAATGATGGCTTGTACACTGTTGTGAGTAGTGAACATGTCTTCTGGATACTACTGTTCTTGCTGTGCGTTGGTACAAACCTGAACAGGAAGTATAGTTGAGTCTACGTTCTTCTGGGAATGCCCCTTTACAGGTAAAACGTGGCACAATTTTTGCTTATAAACTGGTGTCAAGGCAATACTTTAAGAAAGGTGCAACAGTGTTTGACAGCTTCTTCTCAGCTCGTTGCAACAGTTGCCTTTTCCTAACCACTGGTGTCACGAAAAGCACTATTGCTCCCTACACAGGGGATATACTGTTTCCTGAAGCACAAATTACGGTTTTACTCCTTCTGACCCAAACCAGGTTAGTGTAGGACTGTTTTGAGCTAGATCATTTCTTGGATGAAAGGCTAGAAGATGCAAGTTTCCAAAAACTTCTGAATTCTAATGTGTGGTTTTGTGGTGTCTCCTGGGGATCAGCTGGCAAAAATGCTGCCACCTTAAGCAATCTGAAAAGGTCATAGCTTAGGGAAATGGGGGTACAGGTTCACCACTTCTCTCTCTACAAAACGTTTTGCAGCCTGGAAGCAAAGACAGATGCCTAGGTGCACTGTGCTCCCCACCCTTAGCCATCACTGAGTCCTGTAATACCAAGTTCTAGCTCATAGCTACACAGAGAGCAGCACTTTTTGCAAGGGAAGACATCCTGTATGCTCTTCCATGGTATAAAAAATACAACTTCAATTTTGAGAAGGTTGAGGGTCCCCTAAAATATATGGTGAAACACCAAGAGAACAGCTGTAATGGCCCATCACCTCGACTGTTTTTTTTTTTAAATTTATTTTCAACACCTTTATGAGAAAGTTACATCAAATACATATTCTCCCCCTTAATCTAAAGTGAACGCTGAAGTACACGTTTTTCCATAACTTCCTTATTGTGTCTCCCATGATTGTAGTGTTTGCTCTGTATTACCTAGATAAGTTACAACAGAGTAACTGAGGCCAAGTTTGTTGTCCTAGATTTACAAGATGCAATTCTTAAACTGCATTTTAGATGTTAAATAAATTTATTCTATCTTCTCACTAGAAGGAAACAAACAGTAGGCTGGATGTCATCAAGTGACTTCTAACATGGAAATGTGATTTCAGAAGGAGAAAAGCTGCAGCAGCATTTGGACTCTACATGGGAGTAGACTGTTGAGACTTTAGAGAGGTGTCAGCAGTGGAGATGCAGATGACAGACTATGACACTTCTCCTGTACTCACGCTTTCAAGTACTTAGTGTGCGTTGCCAATCTAGGAACTGCTCAGAAGCAAGAAGGAACTTGTATGCAAAGGTTGAGAGATTACGATATGTGGAGGAGAAACCTGCATTCAAGAATGAGGTTAAATAAATTTATTTATTTAGTGCTTAGTCAGGGTCCAAAATTTGTGTGTGTTTGGACTTTGTTCTCTGTCAAAATCCACAGTCCTGTAAGGCTCCAGAGAGTGCAACACAAGTGGAAGTTAAATAACAGTTTTTGAGCTTAGTTATTGTTGGTTTTATTCTCTTTCCCAAGTTGTACTGGTTCGTCTCGAGGTATGCAATGTCTTTACCAGTACTAACACTAGGGCAGCTGTAATATTTCTTTATTAGTGATGATTATTCGTATAACCTACCAGTGACAGTAGTGGGAAGTGGTAAGGAAGGCTGTGGATATTATTTAAGAAGCTCTTCTAATTATGAAGCAAGAGAGGACATCTGGAGGGGAGAATTGGTGATTGTTGTAAAAATGGGCTGCTTCATATAAACAAAGGAAGAAAAACTTGAGCCATCGCTGAACATATTACCACTGCTAACTTTCTGGAGCAGAAAACATGACTTAAGAAGTGAGAACTTACAGAAGGCAGAGTGGGTGATGCTAAGAGAAAAAGCTAAATTGTAATCAGATTGGTGAAACTGTTATGATCTATGGCTTCTAATGATTAATCTATTTTCAAAAATAAAACCTGAGCTTTAATAGTGAAAAAAAAAGCTAAATTACAGAACAAGGCTTTTTGAAAGAAGTATAGCTGGGACAAGGGCAAACAAACCTATACTTTAGGTTGTAAGAACTAAAATAGCCATCCCAGATTTTAAATCAGAAAGAATGGATTCCAAAGGAAGTGAAAGCAGGACCCGAAGATTAATTCTACTTGACAACTAGGTCACCCACTGTAAGTCTCTTTCCAGGCACTCTCTAAAAATCAGTAAAACA
>JAAGNO010008543.1:20418-64290 GCA_033439905.1 Ceryle rudis | reverse complement strand
CATAGTTGATCTTTGTTTTCATTTTCTTTTAATATATATAAGAGTCAGAAAAAAACATGCAACATCAAGCATCTAGGCAATGCTTTGAGAATTGGAAAAAAATAAAGTGCCACACTGCAGATTAGTCTATAAAATAAGTAGCAGAGTAGGGACTTAGACTTTCCTGCCCCATTCTGGCATTCTCACCTTTGAATACATGACATGTATACGACAAAGAGGTTCCCTGCACTGAAGCTTTTAAGATTTTTTTCTCCACTTCTTGCTTCCTCTGGTTTGAACTGGGAAGGAATTGTTTAATTTGAAGGCAGGTCTGATTCCACAGCTACAGGTCTGTTAATGCAGTACTGAGACCTCACCCTGAGTAAGTGGAAACCAATGTTTTCTTGAGTCTGTGAGCCACCTATCAAAGCTTTGCATCATGACCAAGTGTACAGTTCCTCTAATGTGCTAGGGGGTTTCTGCATCTGCCTCCATACTCCTGTTTGCTGGTGCCCCTGTAGTACTAGCAGCCTCTCAGGCTGTGGCACAAACTAGATAACCAAAAGGTCTTATACTAAAGAATTCTGGTTTTAAATTCAGATGATATTGGTGACTGCGTTTACTTTAGGACCCCTAAAAAATGTGTAATAGCACCATTTATGGTGGAACTTGATGAACGCCAAAGGTGCCACTTTCCACACCATTAATCCTTCCTCACTTTTGCTTGCACCTTGTTTTGTGTCATGCTGCAGTGATCTGTGGTAACCTGGTTTGGGTACTAAGGGGGCAGAAAAGCTTGCCTTTAAGAAAACTAGTTATTTCCTGACAGGTTAGTTCCCTAAACTACCTCCTGACAAAAGGAAATGATCACATGTGATGAAGAGAAGGAAATAGAGAAATGGAAAAGAAAAAGCATGCAGCCAAGACAGGGGTAACACGACCATCCCATCAGACTGCCTTAGCAGTATTATCAAACTGTCCCTGGGTGGAACTGCAGAGTGAGAATGTGTCAGGAGCAGAAACTTTCTGAACAAACTTCACTGCAAGGAAAATGTATGTAGCCTTACACTTTTGTGTAGTGGAAGAGTATAGGAGAAGTACCGGAGAAGACAGTGGCTGTAACAATGTTCTGCTGGGCAATGTAGCTGAATGGGGTGCACAGCTGGCTTCTGGGGTGAACCAGAAACGTCAACTTCAGCAGCAGCTGCTAAAACACTTTCTCCAGCTATAGGAAATCCGATTATCCAGAAACCCTTGTTCCAAGCACATCTCTGCTACCTGTCAAGCAAACTGCTCAAAAGCTGCTGTGGCTGAAGAACTCAGGCTGGACCCCCTGGTAGTACAGTATAATGATAGTCATCTGAATGCTTTGTTCTGCAGCAAAGACAACAGCCTGGTCCAGAAGTGAACCCTCTAGAGTTATACTTAAGCGGCAACATTATACACATTGAATACAGATGAAGTCTGTGGCAGAAAGAGAAAATACTTCTTCTATCATCTTTGTTCATACTGTTTTCAGGTGTGATGTGAAGGAGGATGAAGAGATGCAATTTGCTTGAATCTAAATATCCTCTAGGAAGATTGTAACAAAAGTCACCACGTGCAGTGCTTTACAACAGAGTATATTCCAGCATATGACATCAAATTTCAATACACTAACACTTTAGAAAGATGGGAACGGCAGGCTGATAACTAAGGTGAGTTTTTAATCTTTTAAATGGCAGCATGGCAAGGGTGCCATTTTCTCAAAATGTTAAGGGGATAGTTTTGAGTTGACAGACTGGGTCCGGGCTTTGTTGAGATAAAGGAAACACTTCTCCTTTGAGCTCCCTTACCATGGGGAAGTCTCACTGCTGCCTAGCAATCTTTGTAGCAGGCTGATGATTCTCAGAGCTCCGAGGTTTGTGTGGTGAAAGCTGTGAGTGATCAGTGGCAAAACTCCTGGTGCCTTCCTTGTGATCAGGATTTTGCCTGAGCTGTGTAGCATGATAACAGACAAAAGGAGGGCTGAAGACTCAGAGTGTGATTTCCATCATCTCACTTTCCGTAGCAAGTGCAGTAAAATATAAAGAATTTTAAAATAATACCATTTAATAATTCTCAGGTTTTCAGCTGATTGCACGTGCCCTGCCTGAACTGATATACACATTTGAATTTTCAATCTGTAACAGACTCAGAGGGGAAGGCAAGAAAAATAGCATTTAAAAAATATTTATTCAAGAAAAATCTTTAGGGATCATGTATAGGATAATCTTTTTCAGGGTGACCCTCATTTTCTACAATATAATGGGTTTACCCAGCAGTGGTTTAACCATTTTGAATAAGCTGTGGAGTGGTGGAACAAATACTTTAGCAAGAATGGAAGAGTTTATTCAGAAAGGCAGGAGTATCAGCCCTCTTTTGAATATAGAACCGAGATGATTAATCTACTGACCTTTTATCCCCAACATCACTAAAATGTATATTACATACAGAATGTGGTTTGGTTTTGTGTAAATAATCACTTTAAGTGTGACAGACCCATTCAAAGCGAGTGGCATGCCAAACAGGAGGCTAGAAGGCACCATTGCCGTGCACTTAGGCTCTCATGAAATAACTCACTTGCTCACTTGCTTCAAGCCTTTTCTTTGAACATAAGTGTTTGTGAAGTTTCCAGTGATTCCCCCCCCCCACCCCCCGGCATTTGCCCCATAACTCTTATTATTTTTAGCCACGTGAAATGGCATTATGCAATTGCTGAAGTTTGTTTCTTTCAGCCCATGATGATTTATAAGTCTTAATTTCCAGGATACTCCCTTGAAGTTACCTTCTCTTTGTGACCTCAGGATTTCTCTTCCCAGACCTTTGGTATTTATTTTTACTATTTCTGTGGTCAGGGTTTGGCAATGTTGTTCTGGATTAATGACAAACATACATAAGAACTGGAAGGAATATACAACTTAGTCTCCTAATTTAATGCATGGCTTGTTTATCAATAGTAGAAAGAAATTTCTGGACAGGTTTGACACATCCTAATAATAGGCCTCTGCAGCCAGATAGAAATATTTTGACATCTCTGAACTGCATGTAATTCTTCTCTTGTTCCAAAATAGATGCAATTTGCTTATTTTATATTGCAATGCAGTATTACTTTCTCAGACTTTGCCCAGGAAGAATTGGAAGTGAAAGTCAGTTAGTTTGGACAAGTACGCATTGTTTATATGGAGTATTTTAATTGACATAAAATTGTGTAAACCTGCTAGATTCTCTGCTCTTGGATGAAGAAAAGGTCTTTGGCATAATAAAGGCCTGAATTTTTGTTCTATTTTTTTTTCTTTTATGCAGGAAACTAAAAATAATTTAATGCTCAGATGCAATTACTCGGCATTTTAGTCAATCATTGGATTTTCCTCATGAACGGTATATTTTGCTTTCATCATATATCCAGTAATTTTTAAACTGGCATCTTGTGATGATCTTTTAGCTTTCTCTGTGTATTCTTATTTACCTTCACTGTTTATTTACTTAGGCTTAATTCCTTCCCTACACAGCCTACTGTGAATACAATGTTCCTCTGAAAGTGATTAATTTTGCACTTTGTTTACAGAATAGTCTTGCAATGTTATATCTGATACTCATTAGCAGGAAAACAGAAGTAAAAGGAGAAACATTAGTTCTCACCACAAATCATTTTGGATTCACTGGGATCAGGATCTGACCCAAAATGTTTAGGTTAGCTCAACAGCTTAAGTTAATTCGAAGGTTCCCAATGTTTATGCCTAACAGTGCGTCCTCCTATGACTTTTTATTTTTAGCTGCTCAACAGTTCTTACTTTCTGTGAATTTCAAAGTTATTCTTAGGCTAAGCAATACAGTCTCTTCACAGGGAAAGTCTGTGACACGCATTGCTATGTTATAGAACTCATAATTTCATAGGGTCCATCATTTCCACCTGAAGCTCAGGCAGAAAAAAAAGCCAACCAAAGATTAAGTGGTTTCTTTAAACTTAGGTATTCAATTTTGGGTTCCAATTCACTCCTCTCAGTGTGTGAATTACTGTGAATACCTGGAGCAGTCCACCATCCTCTGTGAAACCCAATTTAAAGGCTACAAATTGCCTCTGAATATTAACATATGTGCAAACCTGCTTCCTGTAATCCAACTGTACTTTTATTTCTGACATTTTAATAAAATTGATTTTCTGAGAGTGCTAATCCCTTGCTACTAGTTCTTACCTGAAATCAAGTTTGAATTTTTTAAAACAAGAAAATAATACCTTTTTAGAAAAGGTATTAATAACACTTTTTTTTCAGATGGGACTCACATACAAAGCAGGGAATCCATATGCAAATTAAAATGGATCAAAGTGATCTAAGACTACTAGCAGAAAGGAGAAAGAGTTCTGAAATGTGTATTTATTGCAAACAAACTCTGGATTTACTAGGTACTGGGGGAACATTTTCTTAAGAACCTTTATGTTGTATTTGGAAAATCTGACATTTTCTTTCTTTACTAATTTTAATTGGCATTATTCTCCCACTGAGCCAAAAAAAAAAAAAAAAAGACAGCAGCACAGCAGCAAAGTATAAATTAAAGTAGGAGTAAAGTATCTTAACTGAGGAAAGCATAGATAAAAGGCTCTGAAGCCTGTTTTACAAATGTCATCTTCAAAGTGGGGTGGTCCTCAGGCAGTGGTGGCCCATGCCTATTCCTTGGCCTCTTTACAGTCGTTGACATTGTGCTGCCAATGAAGCAGCTGTCACTTTTTACCAGCGTAATGCCTGCCAGCAGCTGGCTCAAAACTGCTGCTTTTAATTAAATTTCTGATTTCAATTGGATTACAGTTTGTAGTTCACAACTAACAGAGATTTTTTGTGGTGGGGTCTTAGAGGGCATCTAGGAGTATTTCAGAGACTTCTGTGTTCCAGAGATCTGTACAGAAATATCAAGCATCACCTTAAAATCAGTTACATTTTTGCCCCCATTACTTGCGAGAGCTCTTCCATGACCTTGCTGCCATAATAGCTAGAATTATTCGTATTTCCAGCTTAAATGTATCTATGATGGATTTACGCTGTTTGTATGTTAATATCGTCTCTGCTGAGGCAGTTTTTCTGCCTCCCCTTTCTCTCTATGTTAAAGCATCATAGAATCAGTTAGGTTGGAAAAGACCTTTAAGATCATTGAGGACAGTCCTATCCCCTTGGGAACCACTCCACAGGGACTAACAAGCCAAACTCTTATGAGTTGTATTGGCACTGATAGGGACAGGCAGATTCTGTCTCTCTCTGATAACGATCTGAGTGAGCTGGGATGCAAATTGGCCCTCTCCCGGTGCCTATAGGGCTATGGCAGCATAATGTTGAGCCTGAGCTGGTGAGTTCCACTGGAGACTTCATTAGCACAGTGCTAATTCAGTCTACATGGATTCTGGGCTAGTATGAGGCCAACTGATGCTCACATTAGTCCGCACCTGTTCATTCAGATGTTCATTTACAGTCTTTTCTCATGAGATGGATTTTCCATTTCTCTGATCCTCCTAGAAGCAAACCCCTGCACCTGTTTCAGGTGAAGTCTTTCTTCCTGAATCATATAGGAAGAGATTAATTGGAGAACAAGAGATGGCTCTACTCTCTCTTCCTTTCCTTGCTTTAGCTGTGCTTGGCACAGCATACGGTCACTGATTCAGCACAATAATTTTCATCAGTCTGGTTGACATCTGGAAGTTGCAGACAAACACAGATGCAGCTTGACAGCTGAACACCTGGGCAATGAGCATGGCATGTCAGGGACATAGTGGGTGTACCCTGCATGCACTATGTGATTTGATTGGTGCTGTGCAATACAGCTTGGGCCTACATGAAACACAAAGGACAAATTATGAGTTTATGTGCTGTAGTTCTGGAGCCTCTCTGTTGTATCGCCATTGCACTATAGAGTCAACCCATCGTGGTGAGCCCAGTGCAACCAGAGAACATTGTACAGATTATGTGCTTGCTGGCCATCTGTGTTGTTCACATGTCCACAGGCTGGATTTCCTGCTCGTGCAGTGCATGGCATGGGAATTCCCAGACAAACATGGGAGCCCAGGCACATGCTCGAGGGCCACTCGACAGGGCTGTGGCTGTGGATCTCCCCCAGATGGAACACAGCTGTGTCTGTGCTTGAAAGGAATGACCTAAATTTTACACAGTATTCTAGTGACGTATGACTGGCACATCCCTCGCTGCTGGAAATACCCCATGCGTTTTGGAATTGTACTTGTTTACCATAGCTGCTTCTCTTTAGGGGATCATGCTAACCCTGAATTTGACTGAACCTTGTAGAGTTTTCTCCTCCACATAGAGCTGGCAAGTGCCAGTTTAAGGTGATACATTTTGCTGCCAGCTCCTTGAAATTGAGGTAAGCAATTCTGGATTTCATCCTGTTTGTACTGCTTCAATCCTTGAAGTCATTCAGTTCTTCAAGTGAAATAGCCCCGTCCTGTTCTGCACACCCACAAATTTCATAAGCTCATTCCCAATTCTCGCCCACCAGTTTTCTATGCCATCTCTGCCGACCATATTCTTGTAATGGTGTTTGATCATGATAGTCAGCAGACAGCAGATAACCTTATCTGATGTAAACTGTCACAGCATTTTTCTATCAAAATAGTGCTGGTAGTGTTTCCAGCTAATGTTCTGCCAGAATGTAATTAGAAATGCACCTTTAAAATGTGATATTTCTTTAACTACTGTAAACATCTTTAAAAAGAACTTAAAAAGCTTTGCTTAAAAATATGACAGTGCTTATTAAATAGTTATTCTTAGACCAAATTAACACTAAGAGTGTATGATAATATTAAAGGTGATACAATATTAAAAGTTTAGATTTCCATTATTGTGAATATTCTCCCTTGTTTAACTCTGTTTTAGCTGTGTTTTCTGTATACAGATGACCCCAGATATTGCAATCAAGTATGCTCCTCTTTCTCAAATGAGATACCAGAGAGAAAGAGAAATTGCAACAAGCACTTACTTCTTGGCATGACATCAATCCCTTTCAAGAGTGGCCTTGGAGCTGGCCTTTAAAGCAGTTTTGTTCTGTTACCCAGAGAACTGGGCATTATGTTGGTACCTTCTCAATGCCATAAGGGCTGTCTTATTCCCATCCCCTCTTTCCAGCTTCTATGTCTGTGAAGAAAACCTAAGAAATAGAAACCAAATGCAATAGTGCATCTGAAAGCAGTCTAGGTAACAACTCTGAGAGATACAAACTGGGCTACATCTCCCATATGTTCAGTACTGGTGATGTAAGTGTTGACATTGTCATGGTGACAATTAAGAAGAAAGAAGGGGAGGATCCTAGATCTGTGTGGTTTAATGGGAATATTTTGGTGCTAATAGTCACCTCTTGCTAAGAACCACCCGAGCTTGGGCTTAGCAATCTTCATGGGTGTTTTAGGAGGGAACAGGGCTGGAAGAGCTTGTGTGCTGAGAAAACAGAAACAGGTCCTATACTAAGTGGTCCTGTTTTCAGTGAGCAATAGCTCACCTGGGGAATCAGGACAGATGTTTCTTAACTAGTAGGTGCCACCATCACTTTGGCCATTTGGTCTTTGATAGGAAACGATCAAACCTGAGCATGTGGCAGTAAGCAGTGATGCAGCCACCAGCATTTAATGAATCACTTTTGAAGGTGTTCGACAAGTTTTTCTCATTTCTAAGCTATAATCAGTCAGAGCAGGACTTTATAAAATATTTATTCTTCATTCTGTGTGTAGAAATTATTTACTTTATTTGGTGTTTGACACATTATTTTTTCCATTTGGAAAGCAAGCCATAAACACCTGCGTGGAAGTATCCCAAAATGACTTGATATGATGACTGCTGTTACAGACTGTAGTTGCATAGGTGCTTCTTTGCCCAGCTGTGGGAACTGTAAGACCTGAAAATATTCTTTCTGAAAAGTTCTGGAATCAACTTTTTTTCTCTTATAGAGAGCTTTCTAGTATAGAATTAAAGTTGTTTAAGTATATTTTCTTGAAAGGACCATTCTAAAAATAATAAAGCATGATAAATAAGGTGACATTTATATTCAGTGCAGTGCTCATTGCCATCACATTCCATAACCACAGCCTTCTTATACAGACATTCAATTTAACAATACATCACCTTTGATTGGTCAGAATAACTGAAATATCCTCTTGTAATACTTGCCCTTGGCCCCAGTAACTTGCCATTTGCTTGAATTACACACAATGAGTAAGCACTTGAAACAGTGTACTTCTGTACATGTCAGTAATGTTTGTGTAAGGTTTAATTTAGCACTGCATGTTATATTGCAGCCTTCACTTTGTGGTAAAGGTGATGTGAGGAAGTTGTTTTGCTAAGTAAGGACTGCAAAATTCATTACTTGCTGGATGTTATTTTGATGTACTGTTTTTTAATTCTCAGTGGATTTTTTTGCCATTTAATGGCTGAACAATGTGATTCTGGAGCTCAGCCTGGGCGGTTGTGTCCTGAGGTACATGAGGATGACAGTACTAAAGAGGTAACTAGCAGCTCTCTACCAGTTCAGATATGTTGTGTGTTGGGGGTGGTCATCCCGCCATTCCCTTCCATATAAAACAGAGAACTTGTTTGAATGAAGCATTTATCTCCCTGTGTGTGTTTAAAGTGTGGGGTGCAAATTTTTAATTCCTCTTCTTCTCTAATTGAGCTGCGTAAAACTGCCCTAGAATTTGCCATATTTGTAATTGAATAGTGTTATAAATATGTGTAGGTGCCCAAAATGCACTTGTCTTTAAAATATGGTTGTGGGTTTTTTTTTTTTCTCTTTTCTTTTTTATTTTTTCTTTTTTTTTTTTTTAGTGGGAAAACGAAGTGAATGAAATTTGTTCCATCTGGCCTGTTTGATCTCATCCAGCCTGGTATCATACATAACCTGAACATCAAAATGCCATGGGAAAATGTGAGCAATCTGAGGCACTCAAGGTCTGACTTAGGCAAACTTTCAAGGCCGTAATGAGGTAACATACTTTTAAAAGACTGTTGGAAGTCCTGGTCCAAGCTATCATATCTTAATTGTGGTGGTGTTATGAATGGTGCATCAGAAAGTGCAGAAACTACTGTAAAGTATGTACTTCTCTTTTAATCTGTGTAGCTGTGCTTCATTAAAAGGTTATCAACATGATTTTTAACTTTAGCATCATCTCAGTCTCCACTTTTGAGTCCTGCACTTCTTTCTGTTACATGCTCTTCCTGTGATTTAATACAATTTCTCCAAAGTGGCATTCCTCCAAACTGTACCATCATAAGCATGGGTAGATGTACATCTACTTGTGGACCACTGGAGACCAGTCTTCACCCAGATGTAAGTGCAGACCTACTCAAAGACAATTCCATTAATAGCCACAAATCCAGAGCTGCTGAGTGTCTTATGTGCTTGTCCAAAAGGAATTCACTGAGGCTATCAATGAACTTCACTCAATAACCACAAGTTCATAACAAATGTTGACTATTACTAATACAGTACAATATAAATTAATGTGTTAACAGTGCAGTTGTTGTTGGAAAACAGCAGTATTGCTTATGACAAAACAGTTTCTATTTTCCTAGTGTAATTTTCACACATTAGTATTCATTTAAATTGAAATAGAAATGAATAGCCACCCAGGCTTTGTAATCTGGTTGTTTAATAAGTCTCTTATACATATTTTTTTTATTTTAACTTCTTTACTATGTGTGTTTCTTCTCTCACTCTGTCCCCAGTAATGTATTTAAGAAATTATTGGGTTTTTTTTGAAATACAGCTTCAAAAGAGAAAAGAGATTTTCCCAGCTTGCTAAAATCCTGGGTGGTATACAGTATTGTCACTGGTCACATAATTTAACGTCATTGACAAATGCTGCTTTAAAGCTTCTATTGAAAAATCATAATATATAAGTGCAGTAGGGCCTTTTTGCTGATCTGGATTTGCATTTGTGTACAGTTAATAACTGGAGTGATCTTGTTGCAGATTGATTACTCTTCTTCAGTATGCCCCTTGTTTTGTATCCCATTATTCACTGAAGGGCTTAATTAAATGAATCAGAGTATAAGCACATATTTGCTGCAACAATCGCAATTCCCCATAGATAATTTTCTTTGGCTTGTCTTGCTGAGATTTCCAGGAAAGTTCTCAGAAACCGTTTCACAGAATAGAGGGATTTCTCTTTTTAAAACCCTTTTTTGGTGTTACACAAATTTGAGCCCAGAAGAGTTTAATTTTTGAGAAATAACCATGAATACTAGATGCATGTGTGTCTCTATAATAAAAAAATCTTCAGAATAAATTGAATTTAAGTTGAATCTTATTTGATTTCTGTGGTTGGCTTTGGAAACATTTGGTAGTTATTTTCCATTGAAATTCGCACCCGCTTGGGGCAGCAATATGTTTAAATGCTTCTCCTGTTATTTGTGCTCTGTAATCTTAATTTTAACTCATTTTCCACCCCCACCCCCCTTTACTCTGTTGTTTGTACTTATCTTTCACATGGCAATAAATAATTCTGCATCTGCTATTGGTGGTCTTGGTCTTAGTGTACATTTATGTGTGTTCAAGGGGTGCAATATATAGCCCTGTAAAGAGCATTGGTCTTCAATTTTGAGAAGGAGAGAAGAGGGGATTCTAATTTACATCCATACTGCAGAAATAAAAATGTGGCCTCCCTGTTGAAGAATGTTGCTGTGATTTTTCAAAATGACATGTAAGGCTTAGATGACTCAATTTATGGGTTGCTAAATTGGGACATTTTTAAGAGACAAGTTTTTAGAGAAGAAGGTTCAACATCACAGAAATTTTAACAGGACAAGCTGTCCCCAAAGAACCAGAAAAACCCTCAACTGCTGACTGTGAGTGGAGGGCAGTTGTCTTTGTCTCTGTTGCAGTGTTGGGTCAAGATGCTCGATTCTACATTAGACATTAAATCAAGGTGATTCATACCTTAGTGTACTGACAGTCTGATGACAGACATTGAAGAGATGAGGCACATGGAATGAGTTAAAAGGGAGGAGTTGTTTTGCTATTTTGTGATTATTTTTTTTGCTTATTAACATAGAGATTGATTGAAGACCTTTCTACAGCAGCAGGTGAAAACTTCCTCTGTTGACAAGGTACAAGTCAGCTTGAATGCAGAAGCTGTATCACTGTGTCAGCATGCCACTTTTTAAGAGGAAGTATTCACTCAGGCAAAGTAACCTGTTAATAGTGCTGCACAATGTTTGTGCCGATGCTGGGTTGCTTCTTGCCAACTTGGGTAACTTTAAGAGAAGAGTGGCTCTGACTTCTCACACATTTGCAGATGTGCATTTGTTTTTGTGTGCATCAAAGGCTTTCTCTGGGGGTCCCCAAATCACTGGTGGCATACTGGGTATCTCTAAGGAGATTTGCAGCAGACCCCAAGAGCTCTAACTGGCATTTGTTGCAGCTGTTAAACTTAGGAGCTCCAGCTGATACATGGTTTCATAAGGCAAATACAAAGTAAGAGATCCTGCTTCCAAAACTTCAGCCTGAATTTAGAGGAAGCTTAGATGGAAATGATCATCTAGCCCAATCCTTGCCAAAGCAAGATTGTATCCTGTAGGCTGTTTTCTAGCATTTGCCAATCTGGCTATGAAAGCACCAAGCAAATAGGTTCCATTAGTGGGAAGAGTCTGGGAGACTGTTCCATTGTTTAAAAGACATCATGCCAGTACATTGTCTTCTGAAACTCTATTTTTTCCTTATCTTATTTACATCTTATCCATGGTTATGTTCTGAGATACCAAATTAAAATATAACACTCTTAAAGGCTATATAGTTGTTCCTATTACAATTCACCTTTCTGTCCTTTATCTGAACAACCTGGGGTGTTAGTCACCCCAAGGGAATGGGCTGCACAGCTGTATGACCATAATTATTTTATGTCACGGGGACAAGGGCAAATGTTGCCTTTAAAACTCCTTTTGCTGCCTTTGTGTACCTGGCCTGCTCTTTCCTAATCAGTCAGTTCCTCCATCCCATCACAACTTTTGCTGTTCTTCAATGAATGTTTGCCAGCAGCAATATCAACTTTAGCAAGTAGTGTGGCCTAGTAAGAGTGTTGGGTGAATGCAAAACAAGACTTGTAGAGTAAAACGGCTGGTGATGAGGGTGCAACATTTACAATCATGCTTGCTTCAACATATTGGAATAGTTCTGGGCTGATCCCTCAGGTTGGATGTATGTACTGGTTGGAGATCATTAGATGCTCTACGAAAACGTACTATCTGGTTTAGTGTTTTCTGAAAGTCTGAGTCTGAGACTGCTTTGTTGTGTGAATCAGAGCATAATGAGTAGGGATAAGTTAAAATACTAAAGCAGATGCAATCCAGATCTTTTCAGGACTGTGTTGTCCAGAGCTGAATACAATCTTAGATAGTAGCAAGAAAGATTTGAGTCAGACTTCAAGAAAAAGTTTGTAATAATAAAAGCAAGTAAATTGAATAAAATCCATGATGAGTGGTTTTTAAGAAAAAGCAAAACAAAACAGAATTTGGGAATAAGACAGACATAGTTGTTCCTGCACAGAGAAAAAGGAATGAATTTTGTCACTTTATGACATACTTTCAAGCCAGACTTCCCTTATGATTCCAAAGCACACCACCATATCTTTTCTAGAATAATGATCTTTGCGTAGACAACTCATCCCTGGAGATATTCAAGGTGAGGCTTGACGAGGCTCTGAGCAACCTGCTCTGGTTGAGGATGTCCCTGCTCTCAGCAGGGGGGTTGGACTAGATGACCTCTAGAGGTCCCTTCTGGCCCAAACCATTCTATGATTCTAACTCCAAAGGGCTGGTTTCCTGCTGTGGACAGTGCAGTCTCTTGTGTTGTTCTTGTTATTTCTTTCAGTAATGCACCTCCTTGTATTTCTTCCACCTCAAGAATGTGTGTCCCCTTATCTTATGCCTACCAGTTTCATTTTTTTAAGTTTTAATTTTCTATCCTTCCCCCTGATGTTGAATCTATTTTTTTTCTCTTCCTTGGCTGCTATTTTTAACTGCTTCTAGTTTACCTACATCATGGAGTTTCACTGATGTCAAATTACTCTCCCAGATACAGAGTTTTCAATAATGTTGAATTAAATATGGTGTGTACCAAGTAATATACATTGCTGGTGATAATCTGCTGTTAGCCAGATTTCAAAGCACATAATTTGTTCTCTTCAGATCAGTTTAAATTCAGGTTCAGATGAGACACAATAGCAAATGCTCTACTAAACCAATGGGACTTGATTTTTTCCTGCCATTCATTTGTTATTTGGTCAAGCAGAAAACTTCAAATTAATAACATTACAGCCATTCTCTTCTTCTATGTTGTACATTAATGTGAATTATTAAGTGTCCTCTCCCCACAAAATACACATTTCAGAGCCAAAACCCAGACAAGTCCCACTCCTAAGCCTCAGATCACTCAAAAAGAGCCTCAATAAATCTGGGAAGCTTTGCCATTGAATTTCAATGGCTGTTGAGAACTCAAGTCACTATGGTTCCTTTTAAACTGCTCCCTTTTGTATAATGATTTGTTACTTTATACACTTTCTGAAGTGTATAAAGTAGCTTATGAAGATCCCAGTGTCCCAAGAGGGCTGACCTTTTCAGTGGATGGTACAGGTGTCCAGTTTCAACACAGAGGACCAGTTTATACTTCCCTCTTGACTGCTTCTTAATGCAGCCTCTGGGAAAATAAAGTAGTCTCAAACCTACCCTACTAAAGTGTTTTAAAATCCAGGTCACTTATTTTCCAATAATTTATCTCAACATTGACTCTTGCTCAAAAGATAACAAAGATTTAGAGCTCCAAGGCCATTTCATGTGTGTGTTTTTGTGGTTTCTGATGACATTTTAATTAGGATATAATATATATTTTTCTTTCCCAGGTATTTCCATTTTTCTAGGATAAATAGTATTCAGAAAGATTTTTTAATGTCCAAAATTATCTGTATATTCCTATTAATTTCTGATACAGAATTTAGTGATGTGAAAAAAGAACAATAAAGGGGAAATGTTTTGGTACAAAAATGAGTTTTGGAATGAAAACATTTTCAGCTATGAGGCTCCATTAGTTCTGCAGTTAGCAAATACTTCAATTGACACTGTTGTCAAACCAAGGACATAAAACTGAGAGTGTGATATGTTATCTCCTGCCAATTACGTAAGTTCATGATGCCTAAGTTATTGCAAAAAATAAGGTCATGACTCCTAAACCAACTCCTTTTGAAGTTGCAGTTCTTCATAAAGCCTACTGCATATTTGTATGTTTTAGTTGGTTAACTCTTAACTGAATTTATGAGAGTGTTTATGAAAATGAAGTATTATATGACCTTAAAGAAAAAACAGAGCCTTACATGCTCCACAGGAATACCAACTTCTTGATATCAGGTGCTTATAGAGAGGTGAATCTATCGAAAATACGGATTTTAGTTCCTAATGAAAGAGTTTAAGCAAGGTTCTTTATCAAAGAGCTGTTTGAAGATAAATATTTTTGACCACCAAACATAGACAGTAAACTTATTATGGAACATTATCTAGTGGGTAGTTAAGAGGACTACGACTCAGCCTCTCCAGTTCTTGTTTTACCTTTCATATGGTCTTTTATAGTAATTTTACACTAACCACTGAACTTTTCTGATTGCTTTCATTTACCTTTCTGTATAACTAAATATGACTAAATGTCATATTTGCCATAAGATGGTATGTAAGTAATAGACTTAAGCCTCATTTGAAAAATGTCAGCAAATCTGGGAAGACTGTCAGAGGAACAAATCACTCCACGCAGAAGTGTAACAGTGAGTTCCTTCATGTCTGGGGCAGAAGTTTCAGAAATATTAAGAATCAAGCTATCACGATGCTAAAGGTGCTTAACACCTTCATCTTGATGCAAAGGATTTGTCAGGGGATTGTGTAGCTATAGGGATGTTGTTTTTTTCACTTCAGAAAAAAAAAAAAGTATGACTTAAATATTATCTCTTTTCAAAATTTGATGGAAGCATGACCTTTGGAGATGATTTGACAAAGCCTCCCCTAAAACAGCTCCTGGTCCTTGTTCTGCCTCATTCAAGTCAAGGACTGAAGAACAAGTGTTTTGTAGTCTACTAAATTACTTTACCACAAGTATATTTTTTTTTAAAATTTTATTTTTATTTTTTTCTTTTCCTTGACTATTTGGAATCCTCTCAGCTGTCTCTGTTACTCTGCAGCTTACCAAGTTTGTATAAATAGTTACCTATTCATCAGCTTGGAGAAAGACCAATGCAATAGTCCAATGGGCAGTCTAAGTTCAAGTCCTTGTTCCAATTAATGTTTAATTATTTATACAAAGTAAAACAGGTCCAACAGGAGAGAAAGAGGAAGCTGTTCTTCAGAATAAATGATAGTTTGGTGGCCAGAAAGCTTGCCTGGGATGCAGGATTCTGACATTCAAACGTCTTGCAGAACCTTTGCCACCAGTCTGTGCCTTGATCTAACTGGGAGGGGTGAGAGTTTTCTTGCACTTTGATGTATTTCAAGTCTCATCCTAGGCATGAGAACCTTTCCTAGGTAAGAACTTAACTGGTAATTACCTGCAAATAGTTGTGGTCTCAACACAATTTGTCAGTGAAAAAATGCATCACTGTAAACTCTGACTGGGACGTGACTAGAGGCTTCACAACCATGTAGGTGCATAATGGTTTGGCCATTGTGATGATCCCTCAAAGTCCTGTGTTTGAAGGAGAGGGCAACAACTATCACTGGAGGGCATAGGTCTCAGGAAGCCTGTAGAATGCCAAAATATATGTCTGCATAACTGTCAGACTTGTAAATCAGCTGTTGTTACAGAAGTTTAATAACAGGGTACTGATCACATACAAACATTGGTTTAGGCATTAGTCTTATGATTCTTGCTGGTTTTAACCACTTCAGCTGACATGGATATGAAACTGGGGCATAAAACCAGGAGCCTGACATGTGATCTGTTGCCAGTTGACTTCAAATTACCACATCTGATGAGGAAAAAAGAGAAGAAGTGGATGGAGAAATGGGACAGGTCATCTGGACTCTAATAATTAATGTTCCTTAGAAAATAAAAGTTTTGAAACTTTCCTGGAAATGAAGTTTTATGATCTGCTACAATGGCCCACGGGGGGAATGCTGTAACCTACACATATTGACAATTGTGGTATTACCAGGCAATTCATTTTTATGAGTAATTTCCAGAGCAACCCTCAACCATGCAGTCACACATACAGTGCAACAGTGTGCCATACAAGAAAGACTCAGCTAGAGGCCAAAGATTATACAGATTTATTAATATTTGGGAAAAAGATCCTAACAGCAGAAAGCAAATTGAGCAACAGAAAGGGGAAGAAGGAATGGCCTTGACAACAAAGCAAGCTCTCTAAGGATGTGATCAGAGCATAGTGAAGTCAATGGAAATCTTTTCATTGATTTCTCAAGGTCTCAGATAGATCTCAAAGGAACAGAAACACTCCATCTTATACCTTTCCCCCTCCTTTATCCATCTGAATGGAAAATACTTTCTTTTTCACAGCTAGAATTGTTTAGTGACCAAGCATCACAATCAAAATGTTGATTGTACTTGGGGTGTTAGAGCCAAGAATCCCTACTTAAGCAGCCCCAGAAGTGGCTTGGCTTTTCCAAGGGCTGGGTGACTTGAAAATTCTAACAGTACCTTCTCCTTTTTATTAGACTCAGAATAGTCTTATCCTGTACTTAACTTTACAAACCCATCCTGCTTTCTCCTTTAAAAGACAGAGAAAAATGGAGTAGTTGGATCTATAATCTTGTTTCTCTTAAATCCTTCTCCATAAACACTTTTCTTGTGAAGGTAATGACCCGTTTAGTCTTCTATTTATGTCTAGTCTAAGTAGTTTTAGCTGTTACTTTTAAACAGCTATTAAATACTTCAGTAGTTCTTAAACCATGCCAAGGAATACTTGGAAAAAAAGAACAATGGACAGAGATGACTGAAAATTAAGTTGTAGAGCTGAATCTGAGTATATATCATTTAGAAGAAAAAAATAGCTCTGTCAAAGTCCCTGTTAAGGGCTGTAGAGAAAGTGATAAACTTTGCACTGAGGCTACATAGTTCGTGAATCATGGCCCCAAGTGGTATGTCTCCAAGATCAACTTGGTTATTTACTTTGAAAATCCTGCCTTCTATGGGAACAGAGGTTTGCTGCCTAATTCAAGTAGTGCTTGACAAACTTATCCTGCTGTGATAGCAACTTTTATTTCATCCTACACACTTAAGATCATAATTTATCTTAACACTAGTCATTGAGCAAGACTAAATGTGGGGAAGTAGAACTACTAGGATGTCTTTTTACTACTGAACTCAGCTGAAATCTGCAGTCAAGCCAAGCCTGCTTTAAGTACTCTGTTGATTATTTTCTTTAACATGGTGTGAAAGACCAAAGCTGCTTTATTGCAATGGGTGGGTAAGTTACTAGCAAGACATGCTGAGTTGAGGAGTTGGTGACAACACAGAGAAAGAGAAATCCACATTACTCCCCATTACTTTGGAGATACAAGAGTAAACTTTCTTATAGAGAAAACCAGAACATTTTCAGTGAAGAATATGCAACAGAGAGTCCTACTGTTTGATGAATTGTAGTCTTCCCTGTGACCAGGAGGCCAGGAGTGAACACTTCCAGGTCCCTAAGCACAAGCCCCTCACTTTGCCCAGGCTGTACATGATTGGCATGCCTGCTCCTCATATTCTTCTCCACTGGGATGTCAGCTGCATCAGAAAGCCCAAATTCCATGGTCGGAGAATGTACCCATTCCCTTCACTGGCATTGAAAGTGCTGGCTTTGGGAGCTCTCTCTGTTTTGCTTTGTCTAAGACCCTGTAAGGTAGCATCAGGGGAGACAGTTGTCCTTCACCTGGCCTAAAAATGTGCACACACACACTGACAAGAGGCATTGGCATGTCCTTCTGTAAGGTGATTCTGACCTAACAGACACAGCCATCAGCACTGTCTCGAGCTTTGCAAAAGAGCAGAAAAAAATGCAGTAGAATTTGCTAAAAAGAACATAAATTAATAAAAAAGGCAGTTCTCTGTCATTGCAACACTGGACACTAAACATCAATTCCAGCCTGAAGTCTGTCAAATGGTGAAGCACAGATAGCGCACTTGGAGTTTTCAGTTTAACTTCTGACCCAGACCTCCCTGAGGACAGCAGGAATCCCTCTGGGTTTGATAAGCCACAGTAGAGGCTCTTTCCTCAAGGACAGGTAAACACATAGTCATTAACAGGCTGTAAAGGAGAACCGAGATTACCCAAGGACTTGTTTACTTAGATTCATCCTGCACTATCAGCTTGAACACATCTGTGAAGATCCCTCAGGGGTCCTGCAGTTTTCCCTCTTTGGCTTGCTCTCAGGATTTTTTCTATCAAGTTCTCTGTCCACAGAGAGGTATGACACAGTGTTGCTTGAAAACCTGGTTCTGTTTACTCTACCTGTGTCACAGCAGATCTACTTTGTTTACCAGGAAGTCCCAGTACTATGATCTGAGGAACAAAGGGGACACATACTTTCTAACTCAATTTGCAGAAGGTATTTTAAAAACTTGGTATTGTTGCCACAGATAATGTCAAGGTGGAAAATCCCAATTCACAAATTAGGATCCAAAGGTGAGTATGAGCTTATTGGGCAGAGACAATTACTTAATCTGTGCTGTGAAACCACATACCCACTAGAAAGCTGAGCTTATTATATGCAAAATGATGATGAAGGTAAATATGATGTAGTTCTATCTCTATGACAAGATTCACAGATTTTTCTATGGATCCAGACCAAATGCTACTGGAGTCCCCAGAAAAAAAAAAAAAAAGAAACTAGATGCTTTCCTATGTCTGCACACTGAAGGAGATGTATGTTGATTTTGCTTTTAAACACGAGTATCAGGATGTATTGAGACACATCCAGCACATGACTACATAGCTGATATGTACATTTCTCCTTTTTCCACTCTCACCAAGAGGTTCATCAAAGCTGTGGAGATGTTTGATATTCCTGGTGAGACGAGGTCAGTGCTCCTCTCTTGGAGCTGAATCATGTGAAGTGGAAGCTGAAAGGGCATGGGAGAGAATAGGTACTATTTTTAGCACAGAGACATTCTTCAATAGCCCTGATATCACTGGAAATCTACAAAGAGAAGTCTTTACTGGGGACATAGATGAAGAGACCTGTAAATAGCAAGCTACCCTACGGACATGTCATTGACACCTATTTGCATTTGGATTTTATTATACTTGTATGCCAATATTTCAGACTGATTATTTTTTCCTTTGGTCTTTTAGGGGGTAGCACACATGGTGACTTCTCTTGTGTGTTTTGCTCTTTACTAGCTGTTTCTAGTGACCATCTGACTGCCTTCATTGTGGTTCTGCTCTTTTCAGAGTGCTATTGATTATATACTACACTTTGTGGGAATCCAGCATAAAGGGACAGCTTTACGAGCCATCATGGGCTCCAGGTATCTATTTTTATCAACCTAAGAAATTGTTGCTTAGAAAAAGAGACCCCTACTTCCCAGGCTGCATGTGGTTGACCCCGGTTAGTCCAAACTCCTTTGGCCTCAGTGCAGCTTAAGCGATGTGACAGCTGAGTCAGCCCCTTTAATTCCAATCTTTGTGAGGCTCATGTGATAATCATGCACTTGCTCTGTCAGAGGAGCCGGCAAAGAGCGATTCTGTCTGTACTTGCTCCCTGCAGCAGACCTCTTTCTTGCCTTCTCTCTTCCACCAGATTCCTTTCATTTTGTTGGTTCTATTCAGGAACAAAGAGGACTTTGTTGAATTGCTTTTGTGGTTTATTTTCCTGAGCCTTGGAAGATAGCAGACTTTTGCCACTGTTTTATCCAACCCTTTATCACATGCACAATACCCTGAATGCTTGAAGAAAGCTAGTGTGTGTTAGCCTAACTCTCTGCTTTTTTTTTTTTTTCAGGTTGGAAGCCAGGGCTGACTTTTGGATGCCAAGTTAGGAATAATTGCCAGCGAAAAAACTCGGGGAGGAGTCTGTCCATGCAGCTGCCATACAGTCTTCAGCCAAAGGAGTTATAGTCATCAGTAGATTTCACCTTGTTTTTCACGTTCTCTGGTCTTACCAGGTCCCACTGTCTACACAGATGTGTTTATTTACAGATAAGATGTGAGATGTAGAATACATCCTTAACAAATGATCATTGGGCACGTGTTCAAAAAGGGGTAAAAATGGCCACTATAGAAATGTTTTGACATGACAAACTGATACAATCTTCACAGATATGGAAGGGCCGTTGCTGAAGAGTTAGGTGAGGGACTCTAGTTTATAGACTTTACCATAAAAGACTCTGCCAAATCTCAGGTCAAATCAGTAGTGTGGAGATTACTGAGAAGAGCAGCTGATCTGCCACTCTATCTATTCCCAACACAAAACTCCTAACATGTTTCCTTTATTTAATGAGTCAAAACTTCTTTTTTAAATGATGCAAAATGCATCCATTACTCAAGGCTGCCCTTGAGTGATAGCTATATCTATTTTGTCTATTGCCAGAAGGACACAGAGTGGTCCTGGAGAGTCTCTGGACAAGGTAATAACAAAGAGTTGCTTCATCAAATCTCTTCCCATGAGGGACGAGATCTATAATCTTTGTTTTTAGTGGAACAGACTCACATCTCTGAAGGCAGAGTAGGCGTCAAAATACAGTGCTTCTGAGCTCTGTATGCAAAAGGTCAGGCAGTGTTTAATCCTGGGGGTGACCTCATGGACCTTGAGGGAATTTCATCAAGGATGAAGTTAGTCTGTATTTTGCAATAATCTGTACAAAATAAGCTTGGCATTTCAGAGATAAAATTCACAAGTAGTACCATTCTGGTCACCCAATGTGCTTTGTAGATGGGATTTCTGTGACTATTTCAAAAAAGGTCTCATGTTCAGAACTGAAACTTTCAGCCCTTACTTGAGCAAAAATTTCACAGAAACCAGTAGGAATATTGCCTAGAGCAGAGTGAAAGAAAAGCTGGAGGATCTGGTGCTGTATTGTTTGGCTTGTGCTGCAAAACTTCAGCAAATTTGTGTCTAGCAAGAAAAGTGAGCGGTTTTGACAGCTTTTATTATATTGAATTACAATGACAAATAGGGGCATTGATTTGTAGAACATTTGAAAGCACGATAAACACAGTCCTAATGAGAAAGTTGTTAAGGTATTTTTTTGACAGAATACTAGTTTTTTTGGGTTTTTTTTTATGCATAGTCTAGGTATACCAACAAAAATAAAAGACCTGGTTATTTGAGGCAAAATTCCTGAAAAATTATTCTCTAAATCTCTAAGATTTCACTTATTACTTTTTATTCCTAGATGTTTTTGATGATTTTACTGTCCACAAAAACTGTAAAAGTAATAAAAGAAAATAAAATTGTTAGTGCAAACAGAGTACCTCACTGTTTTCTTATGAATCAAAGTATGAATTTAAAGTCAAACATGCCTTTCAACATTAAAAATCCTGTTGTCCAGAGGATAAATGGGTGCCCACAGTAAGAGGATTGCTCTTATATTCCTTTTGCAGTTATAGTCCTTCAGTTGTTTAACTTCAGTTTCATCCACTATGGTTCTTTTTGAACTTTGAAGTCTAGAGAGGGTAACTTGTACTATAGAAGAAAATAATTTTACATCCACACACTCATAACAGTTGTAACAGGCTCTTTGGAGACTGATCTGTTTGGAAAGCAGCTAGTGTGTTATCGGTGCTGCCATAAATGCAACAAAAGCAAGATAATTTTGCTTATCCACCAGTAACACTGCCAAGTGAAGGCATTTTGCCTCAGCTGTTAGGGATTCAATCACGTCTAACAAGGTGCTTTGTCTAGAATGTTGACATTTCAATGAGTGTTGATTTCACTGAAAACTGTTTAGTGCTTCTGTCTGTTATATTTCTAAACTTGCATCTATGTCTATCAAATCTAATACCTTCTTTAAATGTGAGGAGTCACACTGAGGATCTGCAGATTCATTCCATTATGCCAGTTCTCACACACAGACCCATATATTTCATCACCTGCTTTGCTTTTGATATGGCATTAAAATGGAGCTGTGAGGTTATAGCTGGCCAAGCCCTCCCCACAGGTACACATGCATATGCATGACACCCCCCCCCCCATGTCCCTGTGAGCACATGTGCTCCTTTGGCATTGTGAATCTTGCTTTTTTTCTAATTTTCTGAGGAATTTTCAGGAGACAGCTCAGCTGTGTCTCTGCTGGCTGAGCTTTTTTGCTTACTTCTTTCTTACTTTTCACTTGCCCATTTCTCTCCGTACTCCCTGCATGCCTGCCTCAAACACTGCTGCAGCCTGCTGAGATCAAGCCCATGAGCTGCCTGGGGCAGGGACACTTCTCCTAGTACATCCTGACAACGTTCCCTGTTCTCTGCAAGTGCATCAGCCTGGGAACTCGCTCTGTGTGCATGGATGCAGTGGGGTGCAGGACCAGATGAAAGGGAGCTGCCAAGAAAGCCACAGGAGCAGAATACATATGGAAATTAAGCAAGATATGACAAATATATATATTCCTGGTTTAGGTGGGCGCACAAGAAACAGCTGCCGCTGGGGCAGCCTCAGCTCATCCAAACCGTGCTGAGAGGAGGCACAGCTAAAGGAATTTTTCATGTGTTGTCACATCCTCAAGAGTTGTTTTTCAGAGCACAGAAATGCTTTTTATTGTCTTGGAAACCACCTCCTGCACATTTACAACTTTGAATCAGCTTTGCTTAGATTTATTGAAATTAGGGATAGGGAAATCATATTAGGTCCAATTATCATTTGAGCTACCAGAACAGTATTGTTCTATATGTTACTTTGCCAAGTGCTCTGTTCATGTTTAAATAACTCAGTGTAATAAACATGAAATTATTGTCTATGCCTCTTAATACATGTTCATATGTTTGAAAAAAAAAAATTAATGTTTCTCTTAGAGTTCAAACACTTTCCTGACTCTTTTTAACCCTTTCAACCACTCCTGCTTTTCAAGAAGATCATGTTAAATTAATTTGTTAGATAAAGCAGTGGAGGGAGGGTGAAGCTATATTGACTGCTTATGTCCTATTTCCTTTTACCAGAGTGATTTCAGACTCCCTTTTGAATCAACCAATTCCCTTAAAAACAAAATCCAAGAGGATGATTTTCTCCTGGGCTCTCTCCAGAAGCACAATGAGGAAGGAGATGCCAAGTTTGACTCTTTGTATCCCTAGTGGCTGCTCAAAGTGATGTTTGAGAGACTACATGTCCTCCCATGAGCTCCAGCCCTTGAGGCAGCAGGAGAGGTAGGAATCAGCTAGCATGACAGGTAAAGGTGGAGTTTATTTAGCTGAGATGATGTAATACCAACACACCTACTCCTGTGCTGTCTCACTGTCCAGCAGTCTAGTCTCCTGGCTCACAGTCCCAGCTCACTGGGAGATGCCTTCCTCTCTCTCCTTCTGGCAGCCTCCTTACTCCATGGCCAGGTTGTCTGCAGAGCTGGGTGCTCTGGCACTGCATGGGGCAGCTCTGGGATGTCAAGGCTGCAGGTGGCACTGATGGGTTTGCAGAGCAATGAGGTTGCACATTTCCTTTGCAGGAGGGTTTCTGTCCTGGCCACACTCAGGCCTGTCCCCAAGACAGGTCTGAAATAGAGGGATGTGTGCCCAAAAGTAAAAAGCCTCCTCACCAGGGTGTTTGCCTGTTGTAGGAAAGACACCTGAGGCCAATGAAGATGTTGGTCTGATAACAGGAGACAACTGAGTGGAGACTTTTTACTCACAGGTTAGAAAGAAGCTGCTTTGAAAGCAGAAAGCAAGTGCATAGGAGAAGGACTGACAGCTCTCATTGACATCATGGTGACACCCCCTTCTTCCCCCCCCCCCCCATGCTGTCACCAGTGTTCTGAGTGTTTCATGCAGTGAAGTCCTTCTCCAGCTCCTGCCCTAGCTGCAAGGGAGCAGCAGTTGAGGCACCTGCTGTGAAGGCTGATCCTGCAGACCTCATCAGAACATAGCTGTAGAGAAGCTGGGGAGCAAGTCTGCTTTTACTTTTTTTCATGTTCACTACCACTTAGGTTTTTGTACACCAAATGTTGTATTTTGATAGCATAGGTAGTTTGCAACAGCACCGTGCTGTTGGGATGTCTGGATTCTGTTGTATATGGGTCAAATCTCTCTGCAGGGTGGTGAGTGGGCAGATGTCTTTATAGCAATGGTTAAAAAAAGAGGGGGAAGATGTGGGGACACACTTCAAAGAAGCAGATGAGTAAGCAGGAAAGAAGAAAGTGGGAGAGCAATAGCTATGGTGTTGACTTGGAGATCTGGGGACATAGGAGTATACTTGGTAGCTCTGGGGCTATATTCCTGCTCTGAAGAGAGGCAGAAGCTCCTGGTGGTTGGAATAGAGTGGAAAGAAACCTCTGTATACTGTGTGACTGGCAGCAGTGCTGTAAAGGGACATTGCCTGTGAGGGGGATGTGGGGAGAGGTGAGGAATACAGACACTGACAGCATGGGCTTATTGATAACAGAGCTTATGGGTGGCTTATTAGTTACCTGGCACAGGTTATGCAACAGGCAGCAATGGCCTGTCCAGCCTGTCTCCCCAAGTTTGTCATCCTGAGGTCAACTAGCTGAACACATGCTCTGCTGAGAGGATGCAGGCAGTCAGACCCATGCTTGTCTTGATATGGTGCTTGAATTACTGTAGGAGGTGGTAAACAGAGTTTGCCCAGGTGCTGAAATGCATCAGCTGCCAATACCTGAGGTAAGAAGAGAATCCCAGCTCCTGTGGTACAAAGCAGTTTCAGACAACTGCTCTTTTGCAGGTGTCTGGTATAGCTGGTGGTTCTCTCTAAGCCTTCTGCTTAAGGCTCAGAAAAGGCACAGGTGGCAATCTCTTTGGTTAAGATATTTGTGGAGGGTATTAAGGAGTCTTATTAATTTGCCTGGGTATCTTGAGAATGCACATTAGGTAAGCACTGGAACTAGCCTCCTGATATCTTTGGTGCAGATACGTCATGAGCAGACAAGCTGGCTAATTTCACAGACCTTTCACAATCATGCCCTTGGTGGTAATAGCCAGTGTTGAACTAGTTACTAGCAGCTGGTGAGAAACGGGAGTGATAGGACTCTGAGGTGATATTAGAAGTCTTCTCTCTCAGTATGGGTTTCTAGAGGGTGAAGTGCTGATGCAAGGAGACTTGAAACTGGTTTGATGTATCCATAAGTGTTGCCTCCATTGAGGGTAGACCTATGTGCACAGCACAAACTAGTCTTCCAGGGGGAAATGGTTTCTAGATCCAACAAGTCCTCTGAGCATGAAAAGACTGATCTAGAGAGCAGATGCTGCTGCATCCCATGTCAGTGCCATCAACCTGGGATTGCTGCCCTTGCTTTGGCATCAGCCTTGTCCTTGAGAAACAAGTCTGCCTATCTGACACAATGCCTCAAGCAAATTGACTTTTTTTTATTGTGGAGAAGGCAGACCTATTAATAGGTATGAAATAGCAGCAAGGGCTGTAGGGATTAGCACAGGGAAAGTGATTGGTAGTGGTGAAACAAGTGGGAGCTGTGGTGATCATGCTGCTGCCTTCAAGTTGGACAATGGCTACCAGAAATCTTAGAGCATGGCCCATTTTTAATATGCTTGCTAGTAATGTGGAGCAAACAAGGGCTGAACATGATGTGTTGGTCCAACTGCAGCTGTGCATGAGTAGGTTCAGTGGCCCATGGATATGTATGGGGCTGTTGCGTGCAAGTAACCATGGCTGGTGAGATGTGGGGTCTATGCATTACTTGGCCCCAATATTTGTGACAATGCAGAGGGAGTTACTGAGAGAACAATAACTCCTGTTATGTTAAGAGGGAATAGATTTGGACTTCCTAAGTCCCAGTGTGTCTGTTAGACCCTACTGCACTCCAGCACTTGGATCTGTTTCTCATATTATACATTACTTTCCTTTGGGGAATCCCTCTTCCTCTGTATAAGAAACATGAAGCACAAGCTGTAACAGGCTCTATTAAATTATCCAAAAGATGTGCTGGAGAGCATCCCTGGAAGTCATCCCTTTGCTCTGAGGCAAGATCACACTTAGCTGGATGGTCCCTGGGAGAAATTCCTGTAACTCTTCCTCAACACCTCCAGTCATGTGTCATCAGCTACAAACAGAGACAGCAATACTTCTCTTGCACTTAATTTATTTTTTTCTTCCTGACCTCAACATATCTTTGCTGCAAGTGAAGCTTGCACTTTCTTGTCCAACTCTTGCTGCATATGGCAAAGTTTTCTTTTGGTAACAGCCTTCATATTGGTCAACGTTTTGGAGGCTTCTTTCTCTCTATCAAGGCTTCATTTTCCCAAAGCACTTAATCTTGCCGCTGTGCTCTGCTGGCCTCTCTTTGGCTTCCCTGCATTGCTCTTCTGGTGTGAGCTTTGTGTCCCTGTTGACCTTGTTGGCAATTTAGGTCTAATATTCAATGTGTAACACAAACCTAGGAGTGAGGTGACTTGCTCCAAAGGCCAGAACCCTGGCTGAATTCTAGCATGTGGTTCTCCTAGTATAATAACTATTATACTCGTAGAGTATAATAACTCTACGAGGATTTGGTGACCCCTCTATAAGTCCTGGGGGGAAGAGCGCTGGCCAAGGCCTGGGGAGTTCTTCTATGGCATTTTGGCCCTCCCTGCTCCATCTGCTTTCTATTGCACTTGAAAAGGAAATGAACTGAACTAAATGATTTCAAAGTGACATTCCTCACACTGCACTCTAATTCCATAATTGCCAGCTCCATGCCGTTCTCAGTACTAAAATGTTTAAAATAATAGCCTTTGAAAGAGCCAAGGCTTCGAACGGGCCATACACTACCTCTGCTGGAGCAGTAAAATGGTGGCAGAATAATTTCCATATGCAGTGGATGGGTGTTTTGTTATTTGGGGGTCCAGCATAGTTTCTTCCTTTGCCAGGAATTTCTCTAAGCCAGGAGTCAAAATTACTTTTTTCCTTTGTGAACTCATTTGAAATGCTGCCTTGACTGATATATCAGCTGTGGCTTGGTCTCCAGTTGACTGCTCAAGCTTGATGGTGCACATTTTTGAATAGACAAAAGAAATTTTATTTTTTTTTAACATGGAGTACTCTGTATCTCCATGTAGTTATAGGGGTGAAATAAATCTTCACTCTCAGCCCTTTGATCTGATTCATTCCCATGCACAGTTCTGTAAATGCCTTTGTGGCAATGATAGCAGTGGCTTGGTTTAGCCTGACATCTATTAACAGCATCTTCAGTGTGATGTAAAATCTGGGACAAGAAAGACAGTTCTTAGCCAGCTGACAGCAGGCAGCCACCAAAGATTTGTTGGCCAGTGGTGGTTTGTACATCACAGCTCAGGAACTGCTGGCTTAGAGACTTCGGCATGCAAACCTGCAAGAGTAATTGTGTTCTTTACTAAACCATTAGCTGGTTTTTGTGGCATTCATTCTGTAACGCTACCTCCATTTGCTCCATGCACACCTTATATTTTTGTTCAGATGTTTTCATTTCTTGAAATTTACCTCTGAAACAGTTCTGCACTTTTGGCATCATCTATCTACCAACATGATTGACTTTGCTGTATAGTATCGAGTCCACTTCTGGAACTCATCAGGTTATTGTAAAGACTATTGTATGAATTCCATTAAATGAATATGTTATAGGTATATCTTGCCATACCTTTAAACAACACTTCTGCTGGTTTTGACAGGGAAAATTCAGCTTTCTTTCTTAAAGTAGAAAATAACCAGAATAAAAATAGCTAGCAATCTCTCCAGCAACGAGCAGTCAGAATTTATGTTCTCAGTGTGCATGGCTCTGAAGATGTGATGATTCCATTCAGCTGAGCATCAAAAAGATCAAAAGACTTTACTGAAGTGTAACTGTCACTTTGATCAGAAAGCTGTATTGGAAACTTAATGAAAATTAGTGGCTGCTTTTGACAGTTGCGGTTCTTTCTATTTCTAGTTGTGGTGTTGATACTATGGGAAAATAACCTGACCCTGTTGAGTCCAGACTTTGTGGTTGGGTTTTGGGTGAGAGATTAGATCAGGCTTTCCTTTTTTTTTAGTAAATATAGTTGTCTTGAATTTTGGCTCCATCCATATGATTTCTGAAGTTGGACTTTTTTTTGTCTTTTTATCCTGATCAGATGTTATTTCATTTATTCCAGATTTTCCATCTTTCTCAATAATTCCTGAAATGGATGCTATTTCCTTCTCTGGGCAGGTGAAATGATCTAATAGCCAAGGCCCTAGACTGAGACTTGGAAAGTTTTGGCAGAATTGTGTGGAAAAAGCTGGCCATGTTTTGTGGGAGAGTTCAATGACTTAAAGCTTGGTTCTGTTGCACGTCCACTGTGCTCGACTTTACAGGAATCACAGCGGAGGCTAGGGAAGACTGTACGATGGAGGTAGTTCAGGAGGTTGACTGCTGGGGTGATGGCAGAAAGTGAGTCAGGAATGAACAATGCAAGACACTCCACAGGAAGCTTTTTGATCAACCTTTCCTTTGCATTCTCTCATTAAGGTGGTTACTGAATAAAGCTTTGAAATGTTTTGTACCCAACTAAATACAAACAGGTGGTGGTAAATCAACCTGCTTTTCTCAGCTTGGTTCTGAAGTTATCTAGTAAATTCTTGGTTCAGTGTATTCTACATTTTTTCTTGGACTGGGATGTTAGTTTATCTGAAAAAACCCCAATTTTTATTCTTTGTTATCGTGTTTTAATTTTTTTAAAAATCCCTCTAACAAACCCCTCAAGTTTAAAGTTGGGACATTACTTTCCTTAAGTCTTTTCTTTTATTTGGTGGTCTAATTCTTACAGAATTAGCATATTGGACATGATCAGATGGTGATCTCACCTTTTTAAAAAGTATTATCTATGAGCTAGTCCCAGTGTAGGACTCTGAATGTGTCTGCAGATGAGGCACTCCAAAGGCTCTTGTCTCTCTCCCTAACTAGTTTCTACAAACATAAGCTGTAGTTACATTCAGAGGTTAAACTGACTAGATTTGGGGCAAATTAACATACTGAATATGGAAGCCCAGATCTGAACTTTATAGAATTCAAAGTTTTTATTGCACACTGGATTTGAAGCCTGATGGACCAGACCACAGCTTCTCATTATTGTAATTCTGCTGCTCCAGACATGGGGACCATCTTCAGAGTGGATGGTGGAAACCAGGCAGAAATGTCCTTACACATCTGCCCCAACCCTTGGAAGTGATAGCAGCAGCACTCGTTCTCAATTTCTGGGCTTTTTACAGCAGAAGTCAGCTGACAGTTTTGCTGGTGTTGGTTCTCTTGTGATGCAGAAAGCCATCTGCCTTGCTCAGAGCTTGAGCCATCCTTGGCTCCTTTGCAGGGAGTGTCCATGTATTTTTTCCAGAAAGTGACCTCTTCCAACAATGGTTGGTGCCAGTTTGCTCAGAAAAATTAAGCGGATGGTTAAAGATTAGCTTGTGGCCTGAAGGCTATGGCCTTTTGAAAGAATCTTGTTTAAAATACACAACTAGAGAAGTTTTGAGTTCTCTTCAGTAAAAGGAGAGGTTGATAGTGGAATGACACCTGAGATCCCTTGCTATGAATATATCTAAATTCTTCTTCCTGAACCCTGTAGAGGAGTCAAGCATTCGAAGAGACTTCCTTTGATCATGGGTCCAAGGCTTCTGCATTCAGTGTGCTGGGCAGACAGTTTGTCTCCACTTTCCTTGGGAGCATGTTGCCAGAGCTTGCCTGGCTACTTCTGACAGACAGTATTTCCCACTGCAGAGCAGGCTTCTGCCTCCTCCCTGGGTCTGTTGGCCACCTGGAAAGCCCAGCAGGCAGCCTGGACCCTGCCATTCCCAAGCTGTATGCACCAACCTGTGTGCAATGTGGGCCATTATCTCAGATTTTGCTACACAAAAGAGAATATAGATGTTCCTGCATTTAGCCTGAGCAGCCGTTAGCCATGCTCCCCACAGCCCTGGTGAGGCTGTGCGACCACCTGGTCTCCACCGTAGCAGCCGTGGGGAAGAGCCATGAAGTTTTCCTCCTAATTCCTTGGTTGCTTTATGCCCTGAAGCTTTGAAAGCATAAAGCTTTCTAAAGCACTTGGCTTTATAAAATGCTTGTATTTCTGGATATTTTTATTACCCATGTGAAGGCTCCCACTAGTGTAACTTCATGGATTTCTAGCAGAATTGTTCTTGATTTGAATCCATGTGAGAAGAGGATCATATTCCAGGACTTTTTAGCCTGGGACTGTTATATTTTCAATTGGAAGCATAAGCATTTTGTCTATAGACATTTCCAAACACAAATTATTCTAATCTTTGAGTTCCACCAATTTATTTAATTGATATTTTGATTTCTTGGCCTGTTTTAGAACGGAAATGAAAGTTGAAAAACAGGATTCCTTCCAGATTGGAAATTCTGCTTTTTGAGCAGGTCTTTTGCCACATGGGATTCTTTCACTGCCTAATTTAACATATAGAGATATATATGTGTATATATACATCTCTCTGTAATGAGCACCTTGGGATCCTGAATGGAAGTTCATTACAGTTGAGTGTTCCTTGTAACAGCATTTGGCAATTTACCAGTAAATTGAGAAATGTCCAATTTTATTCAGCAGGAATTGTACAGTAACTTCATGGGTAAGCTTCATATTGATCAACTTTTTAAAATATCTTGTAAGAAGTATAATAAATACTTGAGTGCAGAAGTCTTCTGTATTTACAATCTAAACACAGCTTGCAGTGAAGAAAGCACGACAAGTAAACCCAAATACCTAGATCAGTCTCATGTCCTTGAAATTGTTTTGTGTGGGAATTTGGCACAAGCGTTCTATTATGGCAAAATTTAGGTGTTTTGAGCATATGGAGCATCACTTTTAAGCTGTTTCACACTCCCCTCTTCTCTCTGTGTGCATCCTCTTCATCTATGGTGTTTGGAGCTGTTGCTCTGTTGACCTTTGTCTTTTCCAAACCAACTTCTCTGCCTTGCAGACCTTTCTTTAAACAAAGACCTACCTATCTATATTTAAACATTTAGTTCAAAACTCCTGTTTCACACTTTCTTTTCCCCTCTTCTCTTTCTTTCTCCTCTATCACTGGACTTTTCACGACTGTGGCACTTGTTTTTCAGAGGAACTCTTGGAGGGAGAAAGGGTGGACAGAACACATCTTTGTGGCTAGGAATACACAGGGGAAAGTAATTTATCTCTTGCCCTCTATCTAATAGCAGAAGCTTTCTGTTTCTGGATGGAGACAAAATGAAATTTTCTCTTGGTTGCATCATAGCTTAAACGTTCCTGTTCCTTGGGGTCAGTGGGGACAATGGGTGTTGAGCGACTCTGAAAATCCTTCTTCTTAGTAAGCTCTGCCTGGAAAGGCAGGGCTAGGTCAAACTTGGCCCTGCATAGATACAGATCGACTCTGAACTGGGCCTGGGTGCACCTGACATATGCTGACCCAATGGCTCAGCTAGTCTTTTGCTATTTTTGTCTTTTCTTTAGGGAGACAGCTTGACTGCTTAACACAGTGCTTAATTCTGAGGTCACGATCTGCATGTCTTCAGGTCATAGGGGAATTTTGACTTGCCAAGTGTTAAACCTTCTGTGTTTATAAGCATTAAACCTTAATGTGGTTACTGCTCAGTGCTCTGTGTGTTTTGTTTCAGTCTTGTGAAGACTATGACATATAGCTTAAGGGCATTGAAGACAGTAACTCAAGCTTTGTTTGAGACATCACAGCTAAAAATGTTTCGTGCTACTAACACATTATGGTAATGTGGGACACTTTACGCTGTGTAAATATAAAAATTGTGTGTTATGAGAATGAGATATTTTATATTTTCTTTCCAAGGGAAATATTTACTTTTTTTTTTTTTTAATATAGTATTGATTTGTACATCATTAGAAAACCACCGTATTTTGTTAGCTTTTGTGTGAATTAGAGGATAGAATCTTAAATTTATTTAGAAAATAGAAACCACATCATGCAATGATTTCTATACGATGTGGGAGTGCTGACCTCTTAAGTCACTTCCAAAGCACAGCGTGGCTGAGTAGGGATGTCTGGTTGGCTTTTTCAGTTGCTGCAGCACTGGCAGCCTGCAGGTGAATGACATGTGGGGAGGACTGTTTTCAGTATTCCCACCTTCTTGTTTCTCTGATAGCTTTAGATCAGCACAAAATTCTTGTCCCACTGAGCATCTGCTGACCTCAGTGATCTGCTGAAGTCAATCAGCCTCTGCTGACCTCAGTGATTTTCCTAAGAACTGTAGTGTACATGGAGGCTTTCCTGTCCTTAAGACCTATATTTTAAGGGCCTGTCACAAAACTCACTGAGTTGATGGAAAGCCTTTAACTGACCTAAATAGGCTTTAAATTGAGTCTTATTGCAGAATGTGCTAGTGAAATACAACAGGGGGTTTGTGTCCTGGCGTGTTTTAAGCAGAAATGCCTTTCTGCTTCTGGACAAAGAGGGTAAAGTTATATTTGTGTGGGACAGGGGATCGGTTCCTGATGTGGCTCTAGGGAAGTACTTATATGTAAAAGACCCTGAACAACTGTTCTGCAAGCATTGAGAATTGTTTAAAAAGCCGCTTGGTAGCTTTTTTATCTGGTTACAAAAATGTGTGCAAATCTTATTTCAAGGTAAGTGGAAAAAAACAAATACTGAGTTATTAAAATTAATCTCTCTCCAGACCATTGTAACAACTAAAGAAGGAAGAACATACCTACCAAAGAACCGTGCAAACATACTAGGTCCTGTAAGTTCGCATTTGCCTCTATTCCAGCCAGTGCTGGTTACACAATACAAATTTTCAGGTGGCCTTTCTGTTTGGTTTCATTCAGTTCTTCAGATCTAACTCTTCTCTAGGTGGAGGGTATGTGGAGGTATTGCTTTGCTTAGCTATATGAGAAGGTCTTACACACACACTTGGATGAAGTTTCTCTATAGAAAGCAGTGATTATTTTGCCTTGTATGTGTTGGTTAAGGGACAAGATTAATATAACAAGGTACTTTGCCATTTTGTTGTTATGGAGCAATTGCTGGCATAGTACAATGTGTTACTATAGGAATCCAAATTCTGATCTTATTTGTCCTATGCAACCTTTATAGAATATAAGAAACTCAGATGAAATTAAATGACAGGAAGGATTTACTTCATTCTTTAGAAATTTAAAGTATAATCAGACAAAAACAGGGATGAAAGAGTCCTCAACAGATCCTCAATCATTGGTGTAGAACAAGGTAGGAACAATTATCTCTCTATCATACTTTCAGCTTCATGAAAAGCTTTCATACTTTTCAATTATTCAATTATTCAATCCTAGTATAATTTAAATGTTCATTTAAATTATACTAGAAGATAATCCAGTTGGGGAAACTCTACTCCTTTCCCAGATGATACATTCCAAGGCTTCACAGGTTTTTCATATGTCAAACTCAAATCTTCCCTGTTTCAGTCTTAATCCAATTCTTTTTTTTTTTTTTTTTTTTCATATCTGCCATGCAATATTGGGCTACTAATCAGATTTTTATTCTGATAGGAATATTTTCTAACTGGAGGTGTTCACAAATGTGTTTTCCAACAGAACGATTGTAATTTAATTAAGGTGCTATGGGGCAACAAGAACAGAAACTGTTACATCTACTAAAAACAATCATATCTCTGCTTATCTGGATAATAGAAAAGCAATTTAATTAAATGCCTCTACTCAGTCAAGTGGGTTGCAGTGTCAGTTTGCAATTCATGTTAATGGAGTAAAATTTGTATATTTTCTGGGATTCCAGAAATTCATGTAACCGCTTTCCAAGAATGACTATTGTTAGCAGAATGATAGTAATGTTGAATCATTTGTGCTGGGTTGTGACAAGGACTTCCATTCCTGAAGAGATAGCAGTGAAAGGCAGGAGTACATGCAGTTACAAACTGTGGTGGGCATGTAAAATGTTGAATGAGAAGAGAGGACAGAGGAGCATTTAAGAGACCAACCAGCCAACAGAGAGAAGGTGATTGTTCAAGGTAGGACACTACGGACTTGGCAAAGGAGATGAAAACTTTGTCCCTGTAAAGGAAACTTTCTAAAAATGCCTTAGTGTTGGCTTTGGTCCACTGACATTAGTGGGACTGGAAGACATAGAAATAGCCTAAAGGTTTCAAAGCTTGACTGGGAGTTCTCTGCTGTGCCATACTGGTGGAGCTGGAGAAGTGCTTGCAGCAGTGGGAAATCCTCAGAAAATATCCCTAGTGTAGATAGGGCCCCATGGAGTGGTTAGGAGTGAAATCTGCAGGAAATAAAAAGAGGGGGAGGGAGTGTGAGAGATGCAGTACAGACCGTTCCTAATAGGAGTAAAACTGCACATAGCCCAGAATACAATATACCGAATATAATTTAAAAAGAGGTTTTGAATGAACAATAACCTTTAAATTCTTTAGTGTGTGTTCTCTGAGCTGTATAATGTTCTGATTGTTAAGGCAATTAGCTTTTAAAAATAGTTATTTTTTTAGATTTTAATTACATGCTGCATTTTGCCTTTGTTATTAGATGGGGTCAGTAAGGTTACTGAAGTAATTATTGCGCTCTGCTTGGCACTGGTTAAATCATAACTGGAGTAACTGCATTCAATTCTGTATGAAAAAAAATGGACAAATTGAAGAATTTAGAGGAGTGGAAGAAAGATGGTAAGAAGTCTGGCATTCAGATCTAAGAGGAAAGGTTAAGATAACTTGGCACCTTTAGCCTAAAGGCAAGAGAAGAGTGTGGGGAACATAATAACAGGAGACATAAAGGAATGTTATAAAGAGGACAAGGATCAGTTATTCTCATTAGTCAACAAGGATGGGACAAATAATAATTGGCTGAAGCAAAAGGGAAGTTTTAGGTTAAATATTAGGCAAAACTGTAGAAGAACTGTTCAGTAGTTGGACAAGCTGCCAAGAGCCGCTGGACAATCACTGTCGTTGGAGTTATTCAAGGCCAGACACTCATCTACAGGAACAGTTATAGAATAATTAAATCAATCCTACCACAGGCAGAGGGGTGGGCAAGGGGTCCTTCTGGCCTCTGTGACCAAGATTTAGTTATGGATTTACTTTTTAAGGATTCTTTCCCTCCCCCTATTTTGTAAATGACTGAGTCTACTTCAGCCTCCACTAAAAGCAAGGTGATCAACAGTTTAAAGCTGCTCTTTGTAGGTTCAGAAAACATGTGAGACAGAATTAGCCCCTGGTTTGTGACCCTGTATTTCTTTTTACAGCTTCTTAGAATCAGACTTCCTCTTCTCTGCTTTATCCCTTTAAAAATATGAGTTCTGGGAGACTAAAGTTTTAACTGAAATAGAGTAGAATGGCTTTGGACTTATTCATTGCTAGTCACTATGGCAGCTTTTAGAAGCTGTACTGTAAGTATCCTCTGCATTGTATTGACAATATGCACCTCGTTGTGTCTACTACTTATATGGAAGAAAGTGATCATGCCAAATGCAAACTCTGTCTTCCTGGTGTCATCAGACCTCTTCCCATAGATTCTTGGAGATGCTGAAAAAAAAGCAAACCAGAAGTAACTCTACAACAAGTTGCTGTGGTACGGTTTGCCAGCAGTACTTGGCCCAAAGATTAGCCTGAACAGGTTCTGCTTCCAACTTCATGATGAATGTCAAGGGATTGCTCCAAATATTGGTCACTGTGTTTGCAGGCAGAACAGATCATTTTCAGAAGTACATCATGCTGTTTTCAGTGCATTTGAGATTAGAATCTAGCTGCCTGATGGACAAAAATGAGACAGCTTATGTGCACTCTGAGAGGCACTGCAGAGATGATATAAAGGGCAGTGAGCTAATTTGTATTGCTAATAGTGGTCTTAAAGTGGTAATTACATATGCAATTATAAACCATAAGCCCTGCCTGTTTATTTTTCCCCTCTAGTGCTAATGAAAAACAAAATAGTCTCAGTGTTTCGTGAGATCCCAAATGCAATGCAAGCAATCATTCAGCTGACAAACTGGAAGGCAGAGGAACAGTACCACACTGCTTGGGTAACAAGAAAAAAAAAAAAAAAGAGTGCTAGTGACAAAGATTTTACATCCCCCAAATAATAGCAAAGTCATACAAACTCCTTATATTTGCTAAGCCTGAAAACACTGAGCAACCCCTAGTGTCTGGAATGCCCTATCCAGCCGTGCTCTCTCCACTTCTAGCCAGCAACATTATCTCAGAGATACAGGGATATGGCTGCTGTGGAGATTATCCTTCTTTGCTGAAACATGCGACTAAAAAACAGGTCACAGAGCAGGAGATGCCACTGCAATGTAAGTAGTAGTAGTGGCCCTGGTAGAGTGAGATACTGATTGGACTTGATGATCTTAAAGGTCTTCTCCAACCATAGTGATTCTGTGGTTCTCTAATGGAGTCATGCACAAACTGAACAACCCAACACCTATAACCATGAGATGCCTTTATTAAGCTCCATCACTTTTTTTCTCTCCCCGCTCCTGTTTCAATTGACATAGAGCAAAAAGTGCTGGGATGCTTTGAGGCCTGTGATGTGGGAGAGCTGCTTGTGACTTGGGAGCTCTGGTTAGGCTAAGCTGGGAAAAGACTCCTCTGCAGCAGGTCTGTGTGCTGGCTGGTTACTTGCATCCAGGGGGAAGAAAGTGCTGATGGGTGCCCACTTTGCTGCCCATCCCGGCCCTTGTACACCTAGGGGCATGGCTCTCTCATCTTCAAGCTTTACTCTCCCTCACCCTGTGGATGCTCAGATCATCTTCAGCAAAGTGTGGAAAGAGGGGGAGATGTTTTATGCAGGCCTGTTTTTCTGCTCTTGTAGAGTTGAAAGAGACTATTTCATAGCATTAACTCTGTATTTCTTTTCTAAAAGCAGGCTGTACTTTTGATGAATAACTAATATCTAACATCCATTAAGAACAAGCAAACAATGATCTTTGAATTTAGTTATCCTTGGCAAATATTATAGCTATGTATATGTCTAATAGGTCATGCATCTAAGCCAGGAAGGAATGAACCTTTTCTTCTGTAATGTCTATTAATGAGTCTACGTGCAAAACTTGATCCAATAGGTCCTGGAACTATAAACCCTTCCTTTCTTGGCTTAGTTCTTCAGGCTCTGCTAACTCTTTTTTTTTTTTTTTTTGCTGCTGTCTCATCCTGGACTAATTCACATGTGAATGTGAGGGAGAAGTGTACCTTCTCCACCCCTTCAGTGCTGAATTGAAGCAATATGGAGGGCCAGGAGGCCAGACAGTTCTACCTACGAAAGCAGCTGATGTATTAGCATGGAGGGCAATGCAGTCTTAACAACACTGGCACTTAATAACTCAAAGTTGCTTGGTGTGGCCATGCTTTTCCTGCTTGTGGATCTTCTTGTCTGCTAGCACCATTCTGTAACCTTGGGCAGCCTTGAGACCCAACCCCCTCGCTTTTAGGTCATTGGGGAACTTGTGACATAACAGCATTAGGATTCTGCCCACCCTGGCTTTTTCTGTGATGGGGGTCTTTTGAACAAGATTCCTGCTACAAAGTTGAAAGAGTAGAGGAAGAAAATCCAGTATGACTTTGGTGTAGTGCAAACGAGTCATAGGAAACTCACTCTAGAGATATCTCCAGAGACTAGTCAAGACAAAAGTTACAGCACAAGCATTTGGAAAGGGGCCACTGCAAACAATTTGTCCTCATTCCAGTTGAGCAACTGTAAGCAGGGACATTTTCAACACAGGCCATTTAGGGACAGAAGGAAAGATTGGATGGCACTAAAAGAAACTACACAAATACATGGTGATAGGATGACTCGGCCACCCGCCACACATACTCTGCTGCTTCATTGTTCTTTCTCCTATCATCCTGACATCTGAAAAGGTCCCACCCTGGCACAGCAGCATGGCACAGCAGAGACCAGCATAAATTAACTCCAGGTGACAAAATCACCTTCCTCAGCTGGCCTTCATTTGGCAGGGAGGCAGGGCAGGGGTTGTATGTGTGGCAGGAGATGAGGAAAACGGGATAAAAAAGAATTTTCTGTCAACATGTGCAATATAGCAAACACAGGGACAAAACATGCTTTGTTCTGCTGTGGCATGTTTTACACTCTAAGTCTTGGGTTTAAAGGGGTGCAGTCATCTTGCTTTTTGAGGAAATGCTTGGATATGGTTATTCCAATTTCTTTAATCCCTCTCTTTCCCCTAACCTACAAACTGTTCTTGCTTTGCTATTTTCCCTGGCACACCAAAGGCACCATACCTTTCTGTGGAAAGTTTCTGCCACCCTCTCTGATTTTATATTCATGCTGCACAAATAAGAACAAAACCTCCCTCCAGCACCTTGGCATAGGGTGGGGAGTTGAATAGAAGGACGGTGCATGATAGAAATATTATGTAAGTAAGGCCTGAATGTCTGCAGCTCCAGCTCTAGGCGGGTGTTGTCCATAGATATTTTTAAACTGTCTCTTTTTTTTCCCCTTTCTGAGCACCACATCACAATATAGTTTCATTCAGTGAAGAGCTGGCATTTGGGCGCTGAATGGCTTAGCTGGCCTGTTTTGGGATGGGGTGCTTTTCATCTGTAGGTCACTGCTTTGAATTCTGTCCACATTGTTGGCAGCCATGAGTCCTTCTCTTCTGATGGCAGCGCAGCAGCCTATGCAAAATTGCTAGGAAGTCTCCGATCCTAGACACCATGTCTAGATCGTAAAAGCTACCATAACAATTGAGCCTAAATGGCAGCCTTCTTGGCAGCTGAAGCAGAGGCCAAGCAATAAAAGGGCTATGGAGAATGGACTACTGTCTAGCATCTATAAGCTAACAGTGAGGAACACTGGTGAGGGAGTGTGAGAAAGTATGCACAGCCCATGAAGTCTCTTTTGGGTGAAGAAAGAGGATTTCAGTCTTGTAGCCTGAAAGGCCAACACCTTTCAATAGCAGAAGAATCATTTACAAATGTGAGAACAAAACCATTGTTAATCCTCGTGCCTTTAACAATGCTGCTTCCTGTTGGCATCTGCTTACTAATAACATAGTCCCACAATTTGTATCTTCACAGTGCTGCACGAGCACTAACTAATTAATCCTTTCTCACCCCTCTGAGGCAAGTATTTTTTTAATTTTAATGCTCTGCAATGGAGATATCTTCCTTAAAACTGTTGCAGATATGTTTATAAAGGCTACATAATGCTGACTATACAGCCTGTGGTAACTGTAGGATTTCTGAATTTGATATAGCTATTTTAGTTCAGGTAGGCTACACCCAGTTACATGTTTTGCTGAACTGAAGTCTTAATTAAAATAAATGAGAACTAATTATTGGGAAAAAAACTCAGAGCAGGGCAGGGTTTCAGTATAATTACATGAAACAAACAGCCCCTCCTTTCTGCCCCCCAAACAAATCAACTCCCCTTCATGGGAATAATCTCTGGCTGTCTGACCTTATTTATTCAGATGCTGACATGAATCATCATCTGAGCAAGTATTCCCTCCTACACCTGCAGTACTTGGGGTTATAGTTCTCCTTGGTTTTCTGCAGCAATAAGAGCTCAGTGTTACTTGGAGCCGTCTCCATCTGGCAGGCCATGAAGTCCACAAAAGCACAGAGGTCTCTCTGTAAAAATGGAGACAGCCCAGATTGCTTTCTCTTTACACAACATCTCCAGAGGACTCCAGACTTCTCTCTTTTGCAGTTATAGTCAAGTGTTCAGTCTCTTCCCCTCCTATCTACTTTTTGTGTGATGACCTCTTCTTGGGGTAAAGAACTGCGTGGGTGAGTTTGGGGGGAGGGGTTGTTCTTCTCGGGAAAGCCAAATTGCAGGATGCAGCACATCTTGAGCTTGGCAGCCTTTCACGCTTCCCCAAGAGGCAGCTGAAGGGCCCAAGCAGGGGTGAGACGTTATCAGCTCACTTATAGCATGCCAGAGCATATCCCTGCACACAGATAGTAACACACTGTGTGCACCATGGTTGACCTTCGTGGACCAAAGGAGTTCCTCCAGTGTCGGCTAAGGGAATACCTCATATCATCTGTAGGCTGTTAAAAGGCTGAGTAATTAACAAATGAGTAGCTCTGTATCATTAGCCATAAAGCATGTACAAAAATGAAGGCAGAAGTTAAACATTATGTTATCTGTCAGTCATTCATTGTTTGGAGGAAATATCCCATAAGCATGGCTGAGCATTGGTGTTGTAAAGATCTATACATTGCTGTTGGAATGGGGTCATTTGTCACCATCTGGGATTATACCAATAGCAGTATATGAGCATATTCAGAGTAGTATGCAGCTCCAGGTTTCAGCCATATGGAAAAAGTGTAATATAGCGAGAAATTCAATCCTTTAATAGAATCCAGAGCACCCACCAGAATGTTTTCCTTAGTTTTATTTCTTTGCAATGCAGGCTTAATAACCACTGATGTAGCATTTAAATTGGAAGAGATGCGACATCTAGATAAGCTGGGAGATCTGCTGATACCAACTGCCTTCTGATAGGAAAATCCCTTGCTGTTTCAGTGGAAAAACCCACCAGGTTTACTAGAGCCAGAGGAAGGCTATGGCACAGCTGTGGCATGCATTAACCTCTTCTGACTTTTGTCTCTGTAGACACCCAGAACGGCTCTTTTATCCCTAAAGAAATATTCTCAAGTAATTTTCACTCTGGAAATTGTCTTTGCACTTACCTCTTTCACACATTGCCTATGCAAAATGCTAAAAGCATAAAAGGATTGTGACTTGTAGCAGGATGTTGACGGTGCACAAGAAAACACAAGTCCTTGTCTCCTACTCTACCCTCCTCTTTATAGACTACATTTGTGGTAGAATAGACATGTCGATGTGACCACGCTGCTTGTAGGGGACTAGGTTGGTCTGTGCAAATCCATCACCGACTGTAAGACATCAAAATGGCTATATTGATGACCTCAGAAGTCAAAATTGCTTTTCTCTAGTCTTGCCTGATGATGCCAGGATAGAGTATATGAAACTGAATGCTACATTGTTAAGGATTTGGAGTGATGGTGAAACTGGGGGGAAATCCTGTAAGAAATAGCTCCACTGATTGAGAAGCAATGATGTCTGAACCAGACTGCTGCTGGCTGAGCATTGACGGGAGTGCCTGAAAGAATTTGATGTAATTCTGAGCTTGATGTCTCCAAAAAAGGCTATTCCTGAGATGTACCTGGCATGGCATGGTAGCCTAATGCCAGAGAAATGCAAATGTTCCCTGAAAGAAGTGGTAGGGTTTCCTGAGGCCAGGAGCAAATAATATATACTGCTGTTTGGGAAAGGTATAAATAGCTACAGATCAGTGCAAAAAACTACATTATGGCTATATCTGGCTTAAGTGTTACATAGTTCTGTGGGCTGTTAACAGATGTTGCCAGAGCAACTTGTTATGACAAGCTGTGTTTTATTTCTGAATCCAGTAATGTTACCAGCGCCACCTCCTCCATCTCCAGTGAATGGGAGTTACCTCTGGTTGAGATAGGTTCACGGCCCATCCCAAACAAATACCCTTGAAGCTCCGTATGAGGAACTAATGAGGCTCTGAAGAAAGTTCAATGGGTGTGACAAATAGTCCTCTCATAGCCAGGTCTTCCTTGTTGCTGTACAGGTCCATAGACCTAATCAGGGTATTTCAAATAGCTACATTTTAGAGCTAGACCAGGGGAGGAGATGAGAGTGGGGAGACAGTAGAGGGTACAGATTGAAAGAAAATGGAGAAAGAGGGCTGGTGAGAGGCAGAGAAATTCTGCAAAACATCCAGAAACTAAAGTAGTCTGTGGCAGCCCCATGCCTACATCTATATTCTAAATCAGACAAAGGAGGGATTTATACCCTGGTGGGTAGACAAATTGCAATGCAATTTGATTTGGTTGGGTAGATCCCTTTGTGTTTCATTTTTTGTAGAAAATTTTAAACTTATCTCAATGAGTCCCAGGAAATTTTTTTTTAGAAAACTCTATTTATTTATTTATTTAAAATCAATACTGTTACAGCTGTCTTAGACAGGTTATTTTCTCAACTTATGAAAAATGTACTTGTAAACTCTTTAGGAGAATGTATGAATGGTGTGGTACATGATATCTCAGCGAATCAGCTTAGTAGAGGATAAGCTTTTCACACAGTGAAACAGATAAATCAATGGCAGTGATTTAAGGCAAGCAGGAAGGTCTGTGGAAATCCCCTCCCCCCCCATTTTGTAAGTCAGAGGAAAAAAATCCTGTATTGTGTTGCTTAGTTACTTTTATTTCCTACTGATGCAGAAAACAATGCATATCACCTCAAAGAAGTTTCCTACTTCATTGGCCCTTCCTGGTGAGTAGCCAGAAATAAGGAAAAGTCCAAAAAGGCTCCTTTCAGTGGAAATGGGTGCAGTTCATGACAGCCACCATTGACCCATCTTTCTTGGTTTGTGTGAGTGCAAAGCAAAATGTAATTGTGATGTCGACCTTCATCTCTTGATTACAGAATAGTAACACCAAAAAGATAAATGAAGTGATTAAACAGACAATAATCCAACTGATTCTTTTCTTCCAAGCACAGTCCTCCCAGAGGCAAGATGGGGAGCCATAGTTTGTCAAAAACAGCAGTCTACTGAGCCTGGAAAGAGAAGTGCTTTGAGTGAGAGGAAACAGGCATTTCAATCACTTCGCTAAACCCACGCCTTTAGTCTCTCTGCATATTTGATATGCTAAAACCAACTGTGTGACATGGTCTGTGATCAAGAACCGTGCTGATCATGGCTGGTGAAAGCCAGCAAGGAATGGCTTGGGCCATTATTGCCAAGAGTACAGGCTGTTGTGGACCACAACTGGCTTATTCCAAAAGGCAAAGAACCTTGAGGGTCTGATTTGCAAAAGTGCTGAAGCAAATGGGAGTTGTGGTTGCTCAACACTTCCATGGATCAGGCTGCTCTGTCCTCATTAGCCATGCTGCTGCTAACTCCCATAAACCCTGCAATTTCTTTTCAGGCAGATAACTTATCATGCAGGAGTATCCCAACACCTGGGCTCTGCTGTTATCCTGCCACCTCCCAGATGAACGCCAGCCTTAATCCTGGCTCAGAAACTGCCCCAGCTGCTCTGAGAAAAGAGAAGGATCTTAAAAGGCAGCTTCTGCACTGGAGTGGAGGCAGAAGGCTCTCCACCTTGGCAAATCCCTCACAGAATGAAAGCCCCTGAAATACTTTCACAGCATTGGTATTCATTTTTGGTAGCCTAACATCTGCAGATGCCTAATTTTACTAATCCCGCCTGTGACTAGCTCAGGCAGGCTGGCTGATGTATTCACTGAAAGATGGAGCTGACATGTGCAAGATCAGGAAAAAAGCCAAACCCTCAATAGACCAATGAAGTCAAATGAGCAGGTTTCTGGGATTTGGACATGTCATGTCTGCCATCTAGTTACTAGTCAGGGCTTGTTCTATGTAGAAAATGAAGAGCAAATAATCCAGTACCACATAAAAGGAGAATAGATTTGCTGGGATTTTGACAAATGAGAGAAAGACTTCCAATGGTATTTTAATTGAGGTGCTTGCAAAATAATAAGATTAATAATTAAAATAAAAAAATGTGAATTCCAGAACTTAATTTATTTGACTATAAAAATAATTGTATATGCTAAACTAATAGGCAGGAATACAAGTGATGAAGTGTTACTACAATAACGGAGTTGAAAGCTCTGGGTCCCACTCTTAAATACAATAAGGTTGTTAGCATAAGGTCTTCTTGGCGTGAGACGTGATCTAGTAAAAGTTTGACCAGTGAAGTGGAAGCCAGGACATCATAAATTCTGTGTTGTTTTGTTTTGTGATTGATTGGGTAAGGCACAAATTGGCACAA
>JAAGNO010008543.1:0-20318 GCA_033439905.1 Ceryle rudis | reverse complement strand
GAAGTGGAAGCCAGGACATCATAAATTCTGTGTTGTTTTGTTTTGTGATTGATTGGGTAAGGCACAAATTGGCACAAAGAACTACTTTCAGTCTCAGTTCACCCTTCTGTAAACGGTGACATATATCACAGTGATGTTATCAGGCATAATTATGGTAATGTATTTAAAGCTTCTCAGGTGTAAGGTATAATACCCGCATGCAAAGTTTATTGTTCCTAATCTGAAGTACTATATGAGATTTTCAGTATTCATAATCTTGTATTTCATCTGCAACTTTAACTGTGAATAATGTTTTGCCTTTATACACACACACATGTTCTAGCTGAAAAATAGCATTCTCTTTGCTTTCTAACAAAGCTTTCTGTAGCATGATTCAGCATTCTAAAATCAAGTTGCAATTCTGTTGATATAGTTTAAATCTTCAATTTAGTTAATTGTTCTCAGCCATGTAAGATATTGATTTACAGACAGTTACAAAATAACTAAAATACCACTTAAAGATATGATACTAGTGAACAATTTATTCATGATGTAAAATACCTCTTAACTTTACAAGACAGAGCTCGTTACAATGAATGCTAAATTTTTGCACAAGAACTATTCATTTTAATGTTAGCTTTTTGTACATTAAAGAGGATGGCCACACCTATAGAAGTACCACTGTTTGCTATGTATAAAGGGAAGAATGAGGTAAGGGTCTTCTACTGAACATGATACTGGCTTTGAAATACTGTTGCTCTCTCAATAGAACAGGATACCAGGCTTATGTAAAAAGATGTAAATGGGCTGTATGATGCTACTTTTAGTCTCTCTGAGCTCAGAATCACAGAATATTCATCGCTGGAAAGGACCTACTAGATCACTGAGTCCAACCATACCCATAACAAAAAAAACACCTAAAAAAACCCACATCACCTGAAAACACCTAAACATCCTGATCAAACACGACTTTATGTCGAAGCACTCATTGAATAGGGAATGACATGGCTCTGCTGGCCTCAGAGTCTGGCTCGAAGATCATTTTTCAGTCCCTGCTGTTAGGCCAGTGCTTCCTGACTTACTGTCAGATGATGCACTGGACACTCACCTGTAGCCTTGCTGTGTGTCCTGCTGCTGCTCACAACAGGATGCCATTATGAGAGGATGTGTAATCCCCTTTGTACAGTCAGTGACTCATGGCAGCACTCTGCAACTGGGGGCAGGAACCTAGTGGGCAATAAGTGGGATATGGCTGGGCAGTGCACATGATGAATTGTGTTACAGTGGAGAATGTGACTTGCTTAAGAAGGAGTGGGGCTGATACCGGACTGAGAAATTTGCATTTTCCTCAAAGGTTAAATAATGTATATGGGTAACCTGTGGTAACACACTGGAGAAGAACATTTCTGAATACCCTACCCTAAATGCAGGGGATTAGGAGCTGATGCCAGAAGCAGCCAATGCCCCTCTGCTGAGGGGAGCTGCATTTGTCAGGGAGATATGACAAGTGTCAAAAAAAGAGAACCTATGTCCAGGATATTCACTGCACCCTGCATGTGATCTCCCTGGCCAGGAAAACTGGCTCATAGCAACCCTGTACCTTGGCCTGGGACTGAACAAGGTGAGTTGGCATCACAGTAAAATTCAAGGACCTGATGTCCTCATGATTTCCTTTGGGGTGACTCCATCTGCTTGGTTTGCCTCTGATCTCAACCCCCCCAGGTTTTTTTGCCCTGAGCAAAGCTGCTGCAGGTATGTGACAGGAGGACTGCTGCGGTCCCCACTGGGGCTGGTTGGGGCTACCATGTTTTCAGATGGACAGGGTCAGGGGCAGGTGACACTTTCTTCCCTTTCACTGCTTAGAGAGGTCCTTTTTAGGCCTATTTTTCCCCTCACTAATTTTAGTCTTCTGTAATTCAATTACTTTAGTGAAGTTGCCCCCTGATTTATGTTGGTGTGAGTGAACAGAGTACCAGCCCTTGAGCCTTTTACTGAAGTATGATGTTACACTATTTTTGGACATCATCATGTGCTGGTTGTGCAACAGATAAGAATAATGCTTGGTAAGTCATTAGTACTTCAATTTGTGCTAAAATCATCAGCTACATCCCATTTAGTTTCTAAAGCCTCCTCATTATTGCTGCAAACATCAGACCCATGACCTGCTTTCCACTCTGTGAGAGAAGGATAAGTGAATTTAATGTGATCCCTGCATTACAACAAGTCTGCTGCTGCTCTTTTGAAATCAGGTGGTGTCTTATCATTGACTTCAGTGGAGGTAGGATCAGATCCAAATTTCAAACACTTAATTTTCCAGCAGTGGAGAGTCAGGCTTAAACTGCTGCACTTCTTTGGCAAATGATGAATGGGACCTCATTATCTCCGTTAGGACGTGACTTTACAGACAATTACATGCTGAAAGTATGCCACCGATAGACTGGCTCTGTCCTGAACTGTGAAATTTGCTCAGAGAATCAGAGACTGCTAACTTTCAAGACACTTCATTCATTCTCATGTCATGAATGGTTTTGTAAATGAATGGGGCTACTGACCTTGATGATCTGCTATCAGCATTTCCTTTGCTAGGTACAAGCACACAGTGATGCCGTGACTACTGAGAATTTTTCCTGCATTCTTTCCAGATGAAAAGTCATCCAGAGTAGTATTTACCAGAATCTCCCTCCTTGTAAGATATTATTGTAACCCTGTTCATTTACAAAGATTTTGATTTCTCTCATATGAAAATAATATACAGATTAAGAATCAAAGGAGTTGCTCTACAAGTTTTATGCAGAAAACTTTGTTCTCACTTCTTGTTATATTGTTATAAAGCAAGAAATTACAAAATGCACTTGATTAACTTCATTGTTATTGCATATTAGAGCTGAAATACAAATAACACAGTAACAGAAGTGGTTTGACCATGATGGATCTTTTTGCTCCTGCCACATATTCCCTGAACTCTACTTTTTCGAGGTATTATGGAGCTGAAATCAGTAGTTCATGCGTGCTTCTCAAGAGTGTCTTTGAAGAGTGCTGCATAGAAAGCTTGTTGAGAGTACGTAAGAATTTTAATGATTTATGGGTTTATTCTTATAAAACTTTTTTTTTTTTTTTGAGTCAGATGAATACTGTTATTGCTGTTCTGCAGATGGGTAAATTGAGGGACTCAAAGCTTAAGTAGCACGCACAAGATCACCCAGCAAGTCCAGAGAAAATAGGCTGGAACTAGAACGTTTCATTTCTATTTTCATGTTCTGTAAGTGTTAGATCATCTTTCTCCCATGATTAGCTGCTATTCTGGCATGAACTCAGGACCATTATGATAGAGCTATTTTTCATACAATGGGATGAGAGTGCCATGGCTTTAATTACAAGCATGTGCTCACTCTTTTATGGCATTGTGATTGTTATGTAAGGTGATGTGTAAAATTAATGGATTTTAAATTAGGAGTTTACATTACAAGCCCTTTGGTGTAGGGAAAATTTTCTTCCTGTCTGTCCATGCAGTGCTTATTAACTTGGAGTCCTAGTTAATGACTGGACATTGGAACCAGTACACAAATGCAAGACTAAAAGTAATTATCAGATTATTTTTATTCAAAATGGAAGTTGTTTAAAATAAATGAGGAGGAAATCCCACCTTCAGGAATTTTCAGAAAAGACTCAAGTGCTTACTTCTGACTGAACACGCTTTTCATAGAATTTACAACTGATGGGACACATATTCTTAAACTTGAGTTTAGGAGTAGGGGCATGTGTTTATGCTCCCACAGTGTATGCTCCTAAGTTTTGTAAATTTAACCCAACTCTTTTGGAGGACAATGTGATGATTTCAGAAATGAATAAATTATGGTACATTTATAGCTTCTTTTCAAAGAAAAGAAAGGTAGCCAATCCTTATGACTAATAACTATTATTTAAAATAAAATCTGAGATGCTTCTTGTAAAATTTTAGCCAGGGTCTTGGCATGACTTAGTGCCCAAGAAAAGGATATCTATATTGGGAATCAGCTGCTCTTACACAATCTTTGTGATGATTTGGAACCACTTAAAAACATGGAGTTGATGATATAATACATTCTTTGGATTTGGAGATGTTCCCCTTATTCCTGCTTTGAATTAAGAGGATATATTGGTGGTTTAGTTAAATGTCTCTTAGTCAAAATGATGTGTCTGTCTTTATTGTGCAATTGAAGCCAGATCTGTTCCTTACTGCAAAAATATACAGGTGTGAAGAACTTTCACACTTGAGATCATTTCTATATTGGAATGGATTTCAAACTATGGTCTGTAGACCACCAAAGACCTGGACAGTGTCTGCTGAAGATCTGTAGAGGAGATGGCTGGTCAGATAGGATCAACATTTTTTTTTTCCCCCTCTACCCTCCAACAGCTTACTGCTGTTACAAGTAGCTAAAAATGCATTAAATATTTCCCAGATAGGACTTATAAATGTTAACAGTTGTACTTGCCTCAGGGCTGTTATTTAGCCACCAAAACCAGGAGGTGGCCTGTGTGGTCAGAAAGCAGGGGTGAGTCTCAGTGACAAAATTTCTGAAGATGCTGTCTGCAGTCTGAAACTCTTTAGGAATCTCTAGCCTATGACATGCTTTAAAACCTGTTGGTAAATGCAAACCTCTGGCTTATTTGTATTTATATCATTGTGAGAATGTATATATGGCTTTAATGAATTGTACTGTTTTGTTTTTTTTTTTCTTTCTAATTTGATCATAGAATCATTAAGGTTGGAAAAGACCTCCAAGATCATCAAGTCCGACCTTCTACTAGACAATGTCCCAAAGCGCCACATCCACCCGTTTTTTTAACATCTCCAGGGATGGTGACTCCACCACTTCCTTGGGCAGCCTGTTCCAGTGCTTAACTACTATTTTGGTAAAGTATCAAATATACTTATATACTTGCCAGTGTACAAGTTATTCAGAGGACTTACTGCTGGTAACACACCCTACAATAGCTAACAATCAGCATAAGGAAGAGGACAAATAAAACTATCTATTTCTTTAACCTTGAATAATTGATTACTAAAATAAAGATATGATCTATTATTTCATTGCTTAATAGAACACCCAATCATTTTTTTTAATTTGAAAAGCTTATAAAGGATGCAAGATAGCAAGTGCTAATTATAGTAGTGTAACACATACTCTGCATTTGATTAATAATTGTGAACACATGATGAATCCAAAGGCTACATTGTGCTCCTTTGAAACTCCATCCAGTGTGTGCCTTAAGTGACAGTGAAATAAGCCAAAGTAAAATTTAGCCACCCATATGTGTGGCATTTCTAGAGCTGGTGTTCAGAAAAGACTTTGCTGTTGAAGGCACTGTTTCCCCACTAAATTTGGAAGGCAGAAAACTGTTTCACTTGTGTTTTCTTTCTTGGGCAGAGAGCTGCACACAGAAGGGAGAAGCATGGGTTATCAAAATATTTTTTGCTATGGAATATACTTATAAATCACAGATTTCACAACACCACTTATACAGAGTTTATGATGGCAATTGTCTCTCCGTTACAATTGGGACTACTAAAAGGATTTGTCACTGGAATTCTTGAGGAGAGAATAATCGTTGGCCATTTTCAAACTGATACAATACAAAACTACAAAGGAAAATAAAATGCAGTTAAACCCTGAGCAAAGAAATAGACACAACTCAGAGAGTCCACTCTAGGTGATTGATCTAAAAGAAGAAATTGATTTCAACCAGCATAGTAGATCAATTACTCATGAACTGCTGAAACAGTTAAAGCCATTACTTGGGAATCAGTAGAAAAGAAACTGTATCCACTTGCTCAATCCAGCAATTTAAATTTCTCAGGGTTGGAAGCACTTACTGCCATGAATAAACTGTGAAATGTATCTTTAAAATAAAGTTTTTAATTAGAACTGGCAGTTCTGAACCTGCTGTTGGCAGGAGCCAACCTACTGAAAAAGAGCCTGATGCAATAGACTGTAAGGTGTGTCTGTTCGCTGCTTTAGAATTTAACAATTAAAAAAAAGCAACAACAAAACAATCAACCTTTAAAACTGAAAGTTGTATTTCAACATCAGCATTAGAAGATTTTTTTCTCTGTGGTTAAAGCATCTTGGAAGTTTCAGCTGTCATTTCTTAAAGAGGTACCAAATACAGCTGGTTTCCTGAAGGATGAAACTTGTTTTAGAGGAGAAAAAAAAAAGGTAAAAAAAAAAAGGTAAAAAAACCAGAAAGGAAATAAGCACCTGCTGTAGTAAACACAGCAATTTAAGTACCATTCTACAATCTACTGCTGGGCTGCTGGTGTGGGTAATCCTTCATCAACTGTGACCTGATTCAAGCACTCAACAAAGCACATGCTGAACTACAGTTTGCTTAAATTGCATTGTCTTTGTTGTGACTTCAGAATGTGCTTAAAGTTGAATATCTGCATTTTAAATTGAATATCTGCATTTTAAATAGGGATTATGTATGACACCTACTTGGCAGAAATTGCCCATTTATTTTCAAATATGCCTAACTGTGTGTTCCTGAGAACAAGAAATGGTGTTAACGCTTTTAAAAAACCCATCTTAGGCTGAGTAAAATAGGTGATTTCTTTTTTGTGTGTGTGTGAACATTCAGGGTGGGGGATGGGGGAATAAAAGCTTATATTAAGGGCCAAAAGGTTAGGTGCATGAAAGAGTAAAATGTCCCATGTCCACTCTGTGAAGCATGAGTCCATCTCCACTTCCCTTTCGCCTGTGGTTTAGGGGCCTTGGTGGCTTCTGCATTCCCCTTCTTTCATGTTGCTCTAACTGTGCTGTCATTCAGTAGAATCCATTTTCTTCTATAGTCTAAGCCCAGTAACCCTTATCGCTGACCTCACCAGCCATGTGCTCAGTGTGAGCATGACTCATGGTAGTGATGAGAAATGCTTATTCTCTCTAATTTGGCCTTCCCAAGGAAGGGGCAGGGAGAGGGGGTGGAGAGGGGATGGGGGAGATTTTGATATTTCCAAACTTGTTTGCTGGAAGTATTGTGTCAGTTACGATAATTTGGTGTAGCACATAAATCCTTAGTCTGACTTGTGATTCCCAGCACACCCCTTGTAGTCTAATTGAGGAATTGCATTTCTGTCAGTCACATACTCTGGTGGAAATGCAAGAATGTGAGGAACAATAGGAGCCGGCTAGTACTGAGTCAAAACAGATAAAGCCAAATTGCTTGTTGGAGTGAAAGATAGGAACAAGCAGATGAGAAGCGAGTTGGTCAGAAACCCACTGCTGCTGCTGATGGCTGTGTGCTGTGTGAACAGTAGACTCGCTAAGTGTGTGAGCAAAGGGCACAGACAGGCAAACCAGCAAGAATGCAATTAATCTTTTCTTTATGGAAGAGGAAAGATAAGGTCATCAAAATAATACAATAAGCTACAGCCTGTCGATGGATTTAAGAATGAGGAGAGCACACTACAGATAGATCTGGAGGTAAAAAATAACCAGGGTAAAATAAGCCCATGAATAGAGTGTGTATGAAGTGAGTGGTGCATGGACTGTGCAGGAAGGAGGGAGCCAGGATGGCCAGGGTTGCTTGCAGGCTGCAGGCAAAGCTCTGAATCAGTTCAAGATGGCTACCCAGGAGGAGCACATGGTGGGCCTCTTTCTCCTCTGGAGACTTTTTTTTGTTCTCCCTTTCTTGGTGATTTTCTCTAATCTGAAAAACAAGATGTCCTTAATAAAAACAGATGTTTTGCTCCCTTGCATATGGAAAAAAAATAATTCACCCAAAATAGAATAAACCCAAAGAATGCTGAGACCATGGATGGGTTTCCACAAAGTCAAGATAACAGACCTCTTCATTAATGCCCTGACCTGGCTTCTAATTTCCCACTGACAGGCTGTGGAAGCTGTTGATGCAGAGGTCCATGGTTAAACCTGCATCTAAGAGTGGGTAAGCTGTGTGCCTCTGTAAAGCATAAACACCACACTGAGCTGGCTCAGAGCTTTCCTCATCCATGGTCTCCCACTGCGAGATCATGGTCAATGGCAGTTTTTGTCATTGGCTTCAGTGTAACTAGGAATTGGTCCCAGTATTTAATTTAAAGCACAGCACACAAAAAAAACCCAAAATCATAACATCCCTGCTACATTTATAGAGCTGCATAAGCCACTGATTAACAAATGGATGAGATACTGAACTTCGCTTTACCATCTGTCTTTAATTACATAACATAACTTGAAGCAATTAACAAGAAAGAAACACTGTGACACAAATAAATAAATCCTATTGATAGAAACAGATGAGGGAATACTTAGGATATTTGAATATATGGATGAAAGTCACTAAATCTGCACAATCTGCACCCAATAATATTACACACATTAACTAACAGATTTACACTGACATTGCCAATTATTTTTGAAAAATAATGGTTACCTGTGGAAATGTGAAACAACAAAAAGAAAGCTCTGTGTGTGTGTGTGACTAGGAAAGCAAATGTGTGGTCCATCCAACTGCTGTGATGTCTAAGTTTTGTCTTTCATAGATAAGGGAAATTAATATCAACAGGAAAAATATACAAAGCATGAGGTTTCATAACTGCAGACCTAAAACACATGACTGCCTGCTTATAAGCATTTAGGCACCGGTAGGGATTAGGCTCTTTAACACTTTGCAGTATTTAGGCTCTAAGTATGTTTTTTCAGCATTAAAATACACTTGTTTGCTTTCTCTGTTTAAGCACTTAGGAAAAGAAAAAAATAGTACTGTACAATAGCTATTGAGTGACTGCTGAGGGGATTAAGAACTGACTGACTGACAGATGTCAAAAAGTAGCTGTCAGCTCTGAATGAAAGTTCTGGAGTCAGTTTACAGAAATGGGTATTTCACCTGGCAGGCTATGGAATTGTCCTTAATGATTGAAAGACAAGTACATCCCTAGTAAAACAATGCTTAGTAAATTAGGGAGGAAATTAAAGATACTGGAATGATAAATAAATTATGAAGATTGAGCAGCCCAAATTTGGTGAGTGGGATCTCTGCAGATGAGATGAATTTTAAACAGTGTCTGTATTGATGCATTAGAGATTGTATCCCAAGGGTGGTTCTTGACAATGCTTTGATATCATTGTGGGGAAGCAACTGGATGCAGGACTTGGTCTGATGTTGAGAAAGAGTATTGACATCATCTTTGAATGAGTTAGCAGGGACATACGAGTTGAGTGTAATGCTGACTACATGGCAGTGGTGTGTTAAACTGCTGTGGGTGCTAGGAATCTAAAAAAGGGTGGGAGAAAACGCATAAGAACCTCTTTTTAGAATGCAGAATATGCTTTATTTCCCTTATCAAAATGAGATGACTGGATTACAGTGTATAATTACCTTCACAACAAGAGGAAAAGATATCTTGCATCAGATGAATGTATTACAAGAATCAGTGGTTGGAAATATAAGCCAAGCAAATTTAAACAAGCAGTACGGCTTGGATTTGTAGCAGTAAGTGTGATGAACTGCTGAAACAAACTGCCCAGGAAAGCAATAGTGTACATATCAAAACTGGATTCCTTTCTGGAAAATAGGGGTCAGCCAAACAGAAATGATAGGGCTCATTATATGGGGAATGGGGCAATGCTATGGTCTGTGACACAGAAGAGGTTAGAGAAGATGAGTTAATGGTCCCTTCTGGCCTCAAAAGTCATAAATCAAGGAAAATGTCTTAAACATTTTAGGCCAAATTATTCTTATTTCATACAGCTAAATCGTCCATTAATCCCAAGGAAACACTGAGGCAAATAGTATCAGGAGCAGCAAGCAGTATGGTCTTGGAAAGGATAAAGCATATTAAATGTACCTTTCATGTTAATATGCAACATTTTACATTCTGAATATTCTAGATTTGGGGACCAAGGCTGTAGGCTATGGTCAGCATCTTCGAGTCAGCACTCGGCAAGCAAAGTAGCACTACGCATAGCAAGTGAATTGAGAGATAAACATACTGTGTGGGAATGTATGAGAGTGAATATAGGAAGCACTGAATATGTAATTTGCTGCTGTTTCAGGTTTTCATGTTGAGAGAAAGTGATTTAATTATTTTGGCGGGCAACACTGCTGTGTAGACTGAAATGGGAAAAAGAATGTAAACAAAGGGCAATGATCAATTGCTGTGTTATCACAGATTGTAGAAATGTCTTGTGGGTCATGGCAGGGACTTTTGAAAGACATTGTTCTATTTAATATCTCTATGGTAATCTCAAAGTAGAGGTAAACAACACAATAGTGAAATGTGCTGATGATAGTAAACCAGGAAGAAATGCAAACAGGAGACAGCAGATAAATGATATCAAAGGACCGGCAGATACTAGAAAGCTGGGTAAAAAATACTCCAAACAACTCAGCGAAAGCAAAGGGAAAAAAAAAAAGGAAATCAGATATATAAGAACATACACATCCTGGCCATTAGTACTACTGACATAGTTACAAGGTACAGTGGACAGCAAATCAGATGGGAGTGAGATATGAATTTGCGTAGTGATAACTGTTATGCACATACAGACATGTGTTATGGAGCGGGGAAGTAATTGTTCACGTGTAAAGCTCTGAGCTATAACCTTCAACTCTCTGTTCAATATTGCCAGCCACGGGCTGACTGGAAGGAGTTGGAAGAAGTCCCACAATGATTCAAAGGCTGGAAAAATCACTTTGGGGGAAAGACTGAGGCTCAAACCCAGCATCTCATTAAGCATAAACTTAGCTTAAAGTGCATGAGCTGTGTGGCTGATTTATAACTCCCTTTATAGCCCTTCTAGGTGGCTTTAACAAGGGAACCACGTATCACCTTAAATGGTGCACGTGTTTAAGCACTTTGTCAGACTGGAGCAGAAGGGGTTTGGTTAAACCTGCAAGGAAACGTGACAAAAGTCTACAAGCCCTTAGCTACTGAAAGGTGCATATTGGCTGCATCGAAATCAGCAGGCAGTCATATATTTCTATAAGGTTGGGTTGCTGCATTCTTACACACAGAACAAAGGTCTGCAAAGGCTTAAACCAGCCAGTATTATTTAACTGAAAGGGGGAAGGCAGAAAAATGAGGCCTTTTGGGTGCATTTTTTTTTCAGGTGAAGATTGGAAGGCTGTCAGATGGTCTTTCAAGTGGAGTTCATATTGCTGGGGATTTTAGTGTAGGTTTGAATAAAGCACCAGAGAATGCCTATAAAGCACAGCTTTATGTCTCTACATTGAAAGGCTGGGAGTTCTTCCCTATCCCAAGAATTCCTGATTATATGGAGTCACCACAAAAGCTCTGAAGTTCAAGGTGGGAGGAATGATTCCCTTCTGAGCTCTGAAATCATCTCAGCAACTGTTCATAAAAGAATTCCTGTGAGGCTGAATTCCTGATGCTGATTTTCAAACAAAAGAAAATTAATCTTTAAAGAATAGGGCTGTGAAATGCTGAACTGGGATCACAGATAGTGTGGGAATATCTCTTCTGTGTAACCATTTATTGTTCTTATAACTGAGAAATATCAGAAGTAGAGAGCAGTTTGCTCTTTAAGAATGGCAGCTTGGGGGAGTTAGTACTTGATTCTTTTTGAAAGTCAAGAAAAGGTGAATACCCAGCTTCTTAGACTCTTTTAACAATTGCCACAGACTGAGAGGTTTTTAAAAAATTTTGCTCAGAAACAGTAGAAAATAATTCTATTTTGGAAAAGATACCACTTCAGTGTTTCGCTTAAATAATTGTTCTAGACTTATAATGCAATAAGTATCACATCATTTTATAATTAATATTAGCAAATCACTGTGTAAAAGAACATGTAGTATTTAATTTTAGCTTTCAGAAATTTAATAGTGAAAATATAATTGTTGACTCTGGCAGTGATTTGATCTTGGAAATTTATAAGTCATTCTTCTGGGCTTGACTAGTCAATACACATAAGAAATTAATAAAAATCCTACATAGATTATGGAAAAAAGTAACAGGGTAAGATCAGGAGAATGATGATTAAGGTAGAACTTCCCTTTACAAATTTTGATTGAACAAATACTTAAAAGTCATGTTTGTCATCACAGGATGGAAGTCAGGATACAGGGTTAAATTATTCACATGAGTGAGTATCAACAGATCCTTCTTTTTTCTCTTTCTCATTACTCTTTTATAGTCCAGTTTTATACTGCACTGCTTCATTCATTCTCTAGTGATTTTCCTCTCCCAATAGGATGTCTCTATAAGCTAGCTCAAGTGCCTAACTTGCAACCTATTGCTCTCCTCATAGAGTTTCTTAGTTCTAACATTCAGCACTCAGTTCCCTTTGGATGCTAAGTTGCTACAGCAGATAAATTTTTTATGTGCAGTACAGTACAAAAGCTACCAAAAGAGGGCAACATATGAGCCAACAATGAGAAATGTATCCTGACAAGTTTACAGTTGTGTATTTGTGACACCCTCCCCCCTTTCTTTTTGACAGAACAAGAAATTTTAGCAGAGCTGGTCAGGAAACAGAATTTCCATTCTATGGGAAACTCCAACACTTATAAAAAAAGTGAAGGTGCTGAAGGTGTCACAGATTGAAAATTCAGAGAAAGTATATTTGGTATGATGGAAGTGTTCCATAAGTGTCAAATCATTCTCACACCAGAAAGCCCAAATGTTATAATGACATTAAAATATTCAATTTAGTAGCAAAAATGTTAAATATATGAATGCTATATAGTTCAAAACAAAATTAAACCAATCAAGAAACAAGTTAAATGATATCACTTTATGTAAAGGAATACTTTAAATATTCCTAAATGTAAATATTATTTCAGTTTGTCTCCTTTAAAAATGTCAAAATAAGTATGCCCTCAAAAAAACGAAAGCTGAATAAGATGAAGTTGTATTTCCCGAAAGAATATGTTTCCTCTGAACACTATTTAATTATGTTTTCTCTCAGTGAAAGGTAAGTTGGCCACATGCCGGGACTCTCCCTGATGCTGTGTTTGTGAAGCTATCCCAAATGCCAGGCATGTGAGCTCAAGAGCTAGTACACCCTGGACAACACTGAATGTGCACTCATTGGCAAACAGTTTATTATAAACAAAGTTTTTTTCGAAGTATTCAATAGTACTCCAAGGAGTTAGACTTGAACGCATGCCAGCATGGCAATGGATACAGTAAGCAAATATAATCTACCTCACTTAGGGTAAATATTTGGCTACAAATGTATTGAGAGCTCTTTAATTCTTTGTGCACTTCTATGATGAGAACCAGAGGAAAAGCAGCTGAGATGTAAAGATTGGAGGGTGATTTTTTTTCTTCTCTTATCAGCTGCCCAGATAGGCTAGCTGCCAATCAAATTAAAAACTCACTGGAGGAAATGAATGAAGACCTGTAGGTGCAGAATTCTGCTGTTTATACAGCTGCACCAGGTTCTGCTAATGATCAGCTAGAATCAGCCAAGTCTTCATGGAGATATGCAAAATTCTGTGGCAGTATTCTCTACAGAATTGAGGGCATCCTCAGGGTTTTTATTTTTATTTTTTTCCTTTATTGCTCCTATCTCTTTTTTCAAGACTAACTTTTGCTTTCTGCTTGTTTCTATTATGACTTAAAATGATGGAAAGTATCTGTGAAGGAGAGGAGAGCAGATCTATGATCTATTAGGAGGTCAATGAAACATTTGGAAAGTTTTAAGTACTCACCCACCTCAAACACAGGATGTTCTGCTTACAGGAGCAATACCTTATCTTCTCTCATTTATCCATGTCCTGCTTTTTCATCTGCATTTCTGCGGATTCAAAAAAAAAGGGAAAGATTTATTTTTCCAAACCAAAAATAAGTAGAGGTTGCTATGTGGAGAATGGTTTCTAGCATTGTCTGATCTATCAAATGAACAACAAGTTCACACTGTTCACCTGATGAAGGGCTGTGAATACAGAGTTTCGAATAAGATGTTCAGTATAGGAATGACATCTGTGCACACTGTCTGTGTGGCTGGATTGTGTGTATTGACTCTAATCACAATGTTTTCAGACAGCTCCTGTATTCTGGATATGCAGGAAGCTATTTATACTCATCTGCTTGGCCTTCATTTCTTGTACTGCTCATCTATTTTTGATTAATGTCTTGATACTCCCTCCTAGGCAACAATGCTACTTTTGGGAGGCAAACAAGGAACAGTTATGGAATACAATGCATGTATTTTAATGGCGCTGGAAGGTGTGGTTCATTATCCAGTTGTGCTTATTTGTAGGAAAAAAAAAGGTAAATTGCATCCTTAAATAGCCTTGCCTCATGGATATGAACCTACACGTCTGACTGCCATCTTATATCACCACTTTACCCAGCAGCCCAGTGACTGATGTTTATTCAGGAAAGAATCAACCCATGCACACAGACACAGTGATTCTCACAAATGGTTCTGTGTGCGCCTTTGCTTCTTGACTTATGCCAAATTCAAGCCTAGATTCTAGGAAGCAACAATAACACTAACAGGAGTCACATCAGACTTGAAAGTGATTACTTTAACTCTGTGAATATAAACTGGACTCCTTTTTCTTCCTTAGAAATTATTTTTAACATGTCTTGGCTTCTGTAAGCTAGCATAGTTTTACCCTGCGAGTCAGGTTATGAAAAAGGATCTGTTACCCCCTTCACAGATGTGGTATGTGAGCCTAGTTACAGCACATGTCGAGGCAGATGGTTCTACAAAGGGAACTGCAGTATCCAATCATATGCTTTCTGCCCCTTGCTATTGATTTTTGTGGTTAGTCTGTTTCTGATTTTATTTCTCTATGTAGTTTAAGGGCAAGTCTGTGGTTTGCCCCATGTGCCCAAGTGAGGGAGCAAGGGCACAGAAGGCTGTCTGAAAAAAAAAAATAAATCAGAAACAGATAGACAAATTACAAGGACAAATGCCAAGGGACAGAGAACACACAGCATCCTCATGTTCAGACACGCCTGGCCCATTGGAGGGAAGATGGATATTTCACCATGTGATGTAATTCTGTACTGCATTGGAGAAGAAAGCCGGACCATCCTCTTCCTCACCTGACTTAGCAAAACTTTCTTGTGCAGTCTGCCCACATGGTATATCCCAGTATTGGGAGGAACAGCTTCCCTGAGGTAGGGGCAGAGGAGCAAGGCTGGGAAGGGAGAGGCTGCTCTCACTTCTCCAGTGCCTGCCCTGACAGCTAGCAGGGCTGGCCTGAGGAAGGATGTAACTACTCCTGGTTGTTTTATGCTCAAAGCAGATTACTTCCTTCCGTGGAATAAGCGGATAGTTATGGATGTCGTCATGACTCATGGTCTCCTGGGGCAGCACGGCTCTGTGCCATGTCTATAATCAGATGACCCGGGGGGTGAATTAGGAAGGCTTTTGATGTCATTCTCTGAGTGCTGCACCACAGGAGACAAAGACTTCTTAATGTAACGTCAGGCTATCTCTTAAACATAACCATGAAACTAACTTTGACTTGCCAGCAGCTGGTACAGGCAGTGGCCTCCCTACACTGCTCTGGCACTTAGCATAAGAAATGTCATTATGTGGGTGGATTAGGCAGAACCTGTCAAAGTTGTGTGCGTGTTCTTTGGCTGTGTTTCCTTCCCTGGGCTAATAATGCTGAGGAGATGGAGAGTGGGTTGACACATTTTCTAGCATGTGTCATGTAACCCAGGGAAGTGAAGGACATGTCAGCCACAAGACTTTTCTACTTTAGTAAATCACAGGCAGAAGTGACATGCTGCAGCGGCTAGCAGTCTTAATCCTAGATGTATTCACACCACTAGAACCTTCATCATGGTTTCAGCTTACCCAGGGCTGTCTGATGGAGCCAGAGGTATGTTTGGAGGAAAGGGTAAGGAAATGTATCCAGACATATATTGTTTAAGCTCAGGGAAGCAGCAGAAGACAGAGGTGTTCGCATAACACGTTACCTACAGACCCTGAAGAGCTTTACAAGTTGACTGACATGATCTCCATAACAACCATTGAATTTGGCACAGATGTACAGGGGAAATATTCAGTGGCTGTTTTGCAGCATGCAGAAATGCTCTATACCAGTTCAACAGAGGATACAAATACCCATGCCTGATAAGAGATTTTTAGGATGAAGATTCTAAAGCAAGACAACCAGAGACTGATGAAATTTAGGACACAGTAACTGTGCCTGGCTCCTTAAACTGGTGTGAGGGGTGTTGATAGGATTACTGGGATAAGAGAATTTCCCAAGGTCCAGCACAGTCTCAAGGTAAATCATCCTTTGGGGACCAGGGAAGAGCAGTGTATTCAGTCGCACAGAGAAGTCTGGTTTTGCACACTTAAAATCTTTGCTAAGAGGATGCAGTTTAGTCCCTGGACCGAGGCAATAAGTTAGGTAATTTCTTCACAGGTTACATTCAGAGTAACAGAAGATGGCATGAGCATGTCTGCCCAGTATGACTGAAAAGCCATCTCCTGTCACTGCCAGTATGTTGCAGGCTATGTTCGGCTGTTGGGAAAAGCCTTATCAGCTGCGTATCATCTGCAGACAACAAAGCACACTGGGCATAAATCTGATGTGACCCATAGCAGGGACAGCATCCAATTCGCTGGCAAGAGTTACTGTACTGTGTTTTCCTTGTAGCTCATAATTAAAATAAAATAATAAAAAATAGAGCCAGCAGTTTCTACAAGTAGCTACAGGTGAACCACAACTGCTACTCTGTTGTAGCATCTGTAGCATCTCAGGTCAAGCACTGCCAACCCCATGTGCCATGTTCAGGTTCCCTGTAAAACTGAAGAGTGGTAGTTGCATAAGCACATATATGGTAAAAATACAGTTTGGCAGACACAGAGGCAGCCTATGTGGACAGAGGAATGGCAAAATAGCCCCAAAGGCATAGAGGTGCCTCCTCCCTTCACTTCCTCCTGTTGAGCCACAGCACAGGATTGTAGTAAGGGGGTAACAGAAACTGCTCAGTAGCTATACCTCCTGCAAACACACATCAACTCTCCTGACGTGTGTGCTGCCCCTGTGTCAGACACAGCTGGTTAGCCAGCCAGTCAGCTGGTGCCTAGTATGTAGGGATGAGAAACTGCACGGGAGATTGAAGGGCTGCACTGGGATGCTCTGAGGTGCCAATTATGCTAAAGGGGAGGAAGAGATGGGATAATGCTGAGATGGGAGATGACTGCTACTTAATTTGTGCTTGCCTGCACTGCTTGATGTTTGTGTGAAGTTGAGATAACCTGCATCAACATGATGCCTGACATGGAATTTATATTGTCCCATGATCAGTGTGACCCTGCTCAGATTGCCAGATAACGTCACTTCTCCAGTTGTGTAACACCACCATGCTCTCTAGATCCCAGGCCTCCAATCATTACTGAGATGACTGTTTGTTCACTGGGGAGGGAATTCAAATATTATTAATCAGTGGAAATATTAGCTATGTGTCCTTTGTTGAGAGTAAAGCAACCTGATTCCTCATACATCCGCATATTGAAAGTAGGAACTCGTTGGAGAGAATATGTGCCAGCAGGGTTAAAGGAAGAGCTTTCATCTGTGTATGAGTACATGACGTGCAGGGTACACAACACTGTTTAGGTAGATACCAATGTTTTGTAATTCAAGGATCATGTAACCTTAAAAATAAATAAAAATCACTGCTGCCATAATATTTTTCATTTAAAGCCAAATAAAAATTAAGCTAAACTCTGCACGTTCATTTATTGCTTTTATTTCCCCCACCTTGTTTATTTGCCTGCTTTCTTGTATGGTAATGTGTATGTTGTTTGGTTGCTTGTTTGTTTTTATTTGAAATAATTTTGCATATATTTTTCTGAACTCTTGCAGAGCATAGAGACTAAGGAATGTGTATGTTTATGCACCTTTGTCCCTTTACAAAGACTGATGGATAGCTAATAAAATGCACATCTCTTCAATCCTTTCATGCTTAAGATCCCCAAGCAGAAGTTGTGAGTATTCAAATAAAATAGAACTGATCCAAAATGTACATATTTAGCTTAGATAATAGCAGCCCCCAGATATGTGCCTCTTTCTGCAGCTGGAAATCTGTCAGTTGAACAAAGAGCAGGATATAGTGTGAATCAGGCTGTCCTAAAAGCTTTATGTGATAGACACATTTTATAGAGTTAGTTCCATTTCTCTCACATTTCAAAAGCAGACTCAGCCCCTAATTATCATGATGACAAATTCCACAAAATCATTTTTTTTGTAGTCAAGGATTGCAGTGTGTTTTAAAGTTAGAAAATATTTTAAAAAAATACAGTTTGTCCTAAGACTTATTGGTGAGCTGTACAAAGCTGCTTCTTGTTCCTTCCATGTGAAAAATTATTCCTGAAAAGTCATTCTGCATAGGGTTTTTTTTTTTTTGCTACTTTTTTGGGAGAGAAAAATATAAATTAGCTGCAAAGCTTGTGTTGTTCTGAACTCCTTCTCTCCTCTTTCACTGATGAGTTCACCAAACAAAATTCCACAAGAAACAAATGTTATTATGAGATTAGCAGAATGAACACCAGAGTTCAGATACTAAACATTTTTTTAAAAAAACAGTAGGCTTAATGACGTGAAGGAAGTTGTAGTTTAAACATCAAGGTCAATTATTTCGTTAAATATTATTTAAAAGTTACTTGCCTTGAAACAAAACCAGAGCTATCCATTTCCCAAAAATGCAAACAGATTATGCTGTCCCTGTTTGTCAGCTTCACTAGATAACTTCTATTTGATCTTCAAATGAAAACAGTTTCTATTTCAGATTTATACAACAGGCTGCCTCTAAAAAGAAAAAGATCTTAAGGTTGGACTGCTGTTTACTTTCCCTTCTAATCCTGTGAGAAGATTTGCATAAGAAAAGCAAGTAGTTCTGAGTCTAGGTTTTTGTGTCTACATCGAAAGCATGAAGATCAACCAGCCCTCTCCATTTACTCAGAAAGAAAACGATTGCTTATGTAAGTCAGGTGAGCAGAAAACCTTTCAGTAAGTTCAGCAAGATTCCTCTAAAAGTAATAGGAGCTACTTATCAAGACTAAATGGAGCTTAGTTAAATAATTATAATAGTCAAACACTAAGAGTCTAAAACCCAAAACTTCCAGTTACAGGAATGTTTCCTCATACTGTATACTTAGCTTTAAAACAATATCCAGAATTGCTATTTCCTGCATCTTGCAAAGCAGCCTATAATATCTGCAGGTAGCCTTCTCACAGTTTCTAACAGCAGTGGTCTCATTTGGGACCTCAGTAAGCAGAGCAGTACTGGGTGATGATGTGAGCTCTGGGTGTCACAAATGAGCAAGTGCCCTCAGCTACTAGTGTGACCCCTGAAGCAAACCAGTTAATTCTGCTGTAAAACAGCAATATGGACTCATACTTACAAGAGTGCTGTGAAGCAGTATGGTTTTATGTGTGCAACATACTTGGAGATTCTTTTGGTGTATAGAAAGCCAAATTATTATTTTATAGGAAAAGGATTAGAAGGGATGTTTTGGATCATGGGGTCAAGTCCCTTACTGTGGGTGGTAACCACACCTCAGAAGCTTCTTCACAAACCAGTCAAATTCCATGTTCCAGATGCTTTGATACCTTCCTGCCTGCAGAAGGCCTTTCTGGGTCCACAACACACTGGTGGAGTGAAAGTGCTTTTCTGTTTTCAGCTTGAGTACCTTCCTGGCCAGTTTGTACCAATTCTTTATCTTATAATTATTTTGTCTGGGAGGAAGGGAGAGAAACTTCTCCTCTGAGCCCCAGACACCTGATGGAAAGATGCCAGCAATGCTGTAGGCTTGTTTGACATACCAATAAAAATAAGATTAAATTAAAAACAAAAACAAAACAACTAACAAACAAACCAAACCAAACCAACAAACAAAAACAACAATACCACGAGTAAGAAAAGCACCATTCTTAGAAAGCCTCCACAGTTCCAGCTAGAGCACAAACAGCTTCTTATTTGGGACTCTCCGCGGGTAAATCAACAGCCCCGGGGCGAAGGGGCGGCAGCTCTTGTGGTCTCCCACAAACCCAGACCCCCCCCCGGGGGGCCCCGCCGCCGTTCCCCCCCAACCGGCCAGGAGCCCCGGCGTGGGTGAGCCGGGGTCCCCCCCCGCCCGGCTGGGCCCAGGCGACGGCGAGAGGCTGGGGACCGGCACCTACCTGCCGGTAGCAGCCCCGGGCAGAGCACGAAGAGCAGAGAGATGATCATCTGGGAATAATCCATAGCAGGCAGCGGAGAGTGGACGGGAAAGAAAAAAAAAAAACGGGGAGTGGAAAAAAAAAAGAAAAAGAAAAAAAAAATGGGGAAAACTTAATAAAAGTGAAAAAAGGGAGTAAAGTCTCTCTCCTAGCGCGGGGACGGCGATCGGTGTCCCGGTGGCTGCGGGGCACTG
>JAAGNO010008541.1:0-21475 GCA_033439905.1 Ceryle rudis | reverse complement strand
ATGTATATACACCCAGTGTATATATTGAAATGTAGGGGCTAAGTTCCAAAATCATGGAGACAAAAATATCCAGGCATAAGGTTAAACACATACAAAGTGTGAAAAATTTGCAATTATTTTAATTACAACAAATTACCAAGCATTCCTCCTGGACTTTGTGCACAGTTTGCACTTGTTTTGTCCTTACTTATGCTTACTGTTGGGTATAGTATAGTATGTTGCGTTAATGAAGAATCTGTAATGAGCTCCAAAGAGCCCAGGCATATAAAGGAATGCAATGAACAGCTCTGCTCCATGGCCAAAATTCGAGTGCAAAACCAGCCAGTAATCGGCCATGAGGGATTATCTGGAGAGTGCTGGGTAGTTCTGAGACACTGCTATCATTCAAGCACAATACACCTAGTCTTGCAAGGTATTCAGGAAAGAAGGTTGTTAACTTCTCCAAGTTAATTAAATTATTCAGGTCTTCCTGTCTGCTACATTCTGATGTATTTATACATTTGTTATTGCAAATGCTCTTTGCTATGTTACAATTTATATTCCACAGAGTGAAATACAGAATCCTCCTAGTAAGCCTCCACCAGCTCCTGCAACCAGAGCATTTCCAGGATTGTGAAAGGAACAAGTGAAAACTGTCCTGATTTCCATCAGCCTAAAGAAGCCAATGTCAGTCTCACATTTGTGTGTTTCTCTAGCTGTTACACTCCCACTCTGCCATCAGGATGAGATTGTTAAAATGTGAAATTCTCTCTCTGTTTGTACTGTCAGTTTCATTAGGGCTAGAATTTGCTTTTATAGAATCTTTACTATCTATTATGACAACTAAAACTATTTTATTCAAGACTCTTAATGACAGATTAAAAAGTATGATTTTTACAGGTGCCTGTTGGAAATTAACTTCTTAGCCTATTGTTTTTCTGGATCTATTTAGCAAGTCACAGTTTCTCCCATGGTTAATAAAGGACTATCAAGCCCTTTCACTCAGAAAATAATTCTATGTGCTATTGCTAATTATACCTTTACCTTTGAAATAAATGTTTCCACTAATTGAGAAAAAGAGAGAAGAAGAAAAGAGAGAGAAATAAACACAGAAAGAAGGCAAGAAATAAAAAGAAAGGAGAGAGAAAGAAAGAAAGACATACAGAAATTAGTCAACCTTCTTGCTGTAATCCCTTCTCTTCAACATGTTTGCTAAAGTTTCCAAGTGATACATTTCATGGTGACACGTCACATGTTGTGCCAGTCATACTGTATTACTTTAGCAGACATGACTGACAAACCCCAAACTGACAGCACAATGCTGTCCATCATCCAGGAAATTAGAAAAAAAAGTTTCCCCAAAGTATAATGAAAAGGATGCTTTTAAAGATTTTTCCTAATTGTTGTCTTTTTGGATGCTAAATTCTGTAGGACTGGTGAGCCATTTGTGAATCATGCACAGGAAGCACTATAGTTTTATTTAAATCTGAGTGTCTGGGATGTGGGTAAAAGTATGAGTATGTGTGTCAGAGGGAGATTAGATCTACAGAGCTTTATGAAACAGTGTGTTTTTACATAGTAAGTTATATTTGTGGCAGGTCTGACATGCACAGGTGAGTTGTATGTACTCCTACAAAATGTCATACACCATCTTATTCCTTTTAACCATTTCATGCAAGATAGGCTGTCCTAGCATTCTGTAGACAGCTGTGGACTCACATTGGCTTTAAGCTGTCCAAAAGGTGGTTAGCATGGGAACGCATAGAGAGGCAGAGTATTGTAGCCTGGCCTCTGCTTTCTTCAACATAGCTAAACAGCTGCACAGCTTTTGTACAGCTGTAAGCACAAGAAAACTGAGTCTTTACGTTTATTCTGTTATCTCAGTAAAAGTAATCTCTGTGACCACAATGTCATTCCTTTTGTCTCATTTGAAAGATGTGCCTAGTTGCAACCTTAAATGGGCCTGTCAACAAGACCTGTGTTAGCTTAAGCATTTCTGGTAGAAGAGTGTTGATTTTTTTTCTAAGCCAGACCACATTGCTGTAACTGCATTTGTGGTCAACACAATATGCTCTTATTCTGCCACCTCTGAAGCAGGGGGTGGTAACATCCCCAGTCCTTGTGCTATTCTGACAGTGCTCTAGTTACATATCCTTGCATAAGACTCTACCTGACTATTGTAGCACATGGCAAAGATCAAAGCACATCACTGTAATGTTGATCAAAAGATGACCTCTCTCAAGAAAAGTCCAAGCTGAAAATGATGTAGCTAACTGTTAACAAAAGCAGGATGGATACTTTTCCCCTTGATTAAAGTCTGATTATTGTTGACACTTAAATCATCAATTTAATACAGTTAATTTAAATTGAAAAATATGACTTTTAAACTGAAATCATAGAGGTCTTTCACTGTCTGAATGCAAGCAGTTAAAGTAACACCGTTTAAGTTTGGACTTAGACTCCCTAATATATTTCTATTATGTAACAAATTACTTCATAAACTGAATTGTCATAACTACCCTTGGACACAGATAGACCTCACTAATTGCAAGTGAATGAGAAATTGTCTCAAGATGTAACAGTGTCTAAACCCATATCTATATCCAAATGCTAACATCACATACATGGCTCATCTGATCTGACACACATTAACATATTAAGCTATGACTATTTAATCATGTTAAGGTTTCAAAAGAAGAATTTTTGTGTACAGAGATATGATGTATATCATATTTAAGCTACATAGACTGCACCAATAGGGTTTACTAGAGAGCAATTTGTAGATTATATCAATAAGAATTTCAGTTGGTGACTTTTGAACAAGTTTGATGGTCTGTCAGTCAGCTCTTGAACACTTACAAAAGATCATAAGGTCCAGGAAAAGCATAACCTGTAGTCAAACTTGGTACATACTGTATGCACAAAGACTTTAGTTTTATGTGTGTTTGACCTCCTTGCTGCTTTGTGTTGCTCTAAGCTCTTAGAATGTAATTTATTTTAACTACTGGGATATTAAGGGACAGGCAAAACACAGGATTTTAGAAGGCTGCAGAAAAGACTCAACCATGCTCCATACCAGACAAAAATAAAGCATAATACATGAAAGTTCTTTTGGCATCATCATCTGTTGATTTACTGAGCTGGGGCAACTGATGTATGTACCTATGTAGTCTGATACCTTTAGACACATCTACTAACCTTTTTGAAGCACATTGTAAGTAATGGGTGGGATATTGAGGGATTAAGCCTTAGATGTAACATTCAGCTGCCTGAAACTGATGTGGGTAGATGCCTCATCTTAATTCGCCTTGTTCTACTTCATCTGCATGGATATGTGAAAAGCTATTCTTTCAATTCTTGCTCAAAAGTCATTCTTACTCAGCTTTCAGTGGGAAAAAATATCAATGACTTTGCTTGTAAACCTCTGCCCAAAAAATGTTATGCAATAAGTGTGTTTTATTATGAAAATATGTTGTCCTCTGGTTTATACCAGGAGCTAATAATGACTGGACACAGCACATGCCTCCTAAGAAAGTCAGGTTCTATTTCGGCCTACACAACCTCTCCCTTTCAACAGTGTGTTAAACACAGAGAGTGTGCAGACTTTCATTTATTGTGCTGGACGAAGCCCAGACAGGCTAAAGTACCAATGAAGTCGTTAAGGGGTGCATGAATGCAAGGGAGAAAAAGGGACAGAAGAAAAGAAGAGCTGCTTCAGAAGACCTTTTCTTTTAAATAGTCCCTGTTCCTTGTCAAAAGCTTTTGGATGTATGGCCTGTTCCAAAATCTTTTTATGGGTTTTGCATACAAATTCTGCAGAGAGCAGAGGGAGAAGGGAGGGTCAACACAGCAGGGCCTAAGATGTTAGGGTGAATCTAAAGTTCCATTGAAACATTCTGCCTGTCTAAAATAGGATTATTATTTTTCAAACTACAGAGGAATAGATGGATATTAAAAAAATACCTACTGCTTCCTTTTTCTTGTGGCTGGCTGCGAAGAACCTGCATGGCCGTAGCTTGACATGTGACAGATAATTAGTGTTGGGCAATCTTCAGAATGTTTTCAATATAAGTCTAAAAAGTTTGTGTGCTTATCCAAACTTCTTTGGTCTAGAAACAGGGCTGACAGACAAGCTTTCTTCTTAGGGTATTCTTGCCACCATCTGATTGTTAAAAAGTCTGAAAAGTTGCAAGAATAGACCCTTGTGTGATGTTTCAGTAATTAGGCTTTTGAGTTTTGTTTGTATTGGGGTTGTGCGCATCAGCATAGCTCTAATGACGTCAGCCCAGGAACTGCCTCATGAAATTCAAAAGGAAGGTAAAATAAATCAACATCAATGTAGTTCAGTCCTTTTTTATCTTCAAGGAGCAACCAGTCTAATTTGGGTTTAGTTGAAGGTTTCCACTGCTTGGGCCAGTCATAGAACAAACACAAAACAAAACCCCTTAATTCAAGTATCTTGCAGCTTCGGGAAAGTGCTAATCTGTATCAGCAAATATTGCCTGAACACATAAGTACCATACGTTTAACCATATGATTGGGACTTTTTGTGCATTGTGACTTTTTTAGCAGAGGCTTGAATTCTGTTGGTTTTGCACCCCTTGTTTTTTTGTTATTTTTGTTTGTTTGTTTTGTGGGTGGGTTTTTTTGTGGTTTTGTTTGGGTTTTTTTGGTTTTTGTTTTGTTTTGGGTATTTTTCTGCTGCTTTGTTAGGTAAACTATTCCAGGTTTTGCTGTACACAATTCTGTCACTCTAAACAATAATAATTTTGAAAAGAAATGCCTTTCTTAATATTAAACTATACTCTAAATGCCATAACTATGACTCTATACTGATTCTGAGATCCTGATTTGTACTCCAGGCTGTTGTACTGTTTGGGAACACCACTGAGAAGAGATGCTGGGGCATCTATAGTCCCAAAGCCCCTCTTTACTGGAAGATGAGGAAGAGATAGAAACAAACCTTTTCTGCCCGAAAAGTGCAGATAGGCTGAAGAGCTGTCAGGGAATGTCATCTTGGTCTTTCTGCTGACTATCATAGAATCATAGAAACACAAAATGGTTTGGGTTGGAAGGGGCCCTAAAAATCTAGTTCCAGCCCCGCTGCCATAGGCAGACACCTTCCACTAAATCAGCTTACTTCATCCAACCTTGTCTTGAATGATTCCAGGGATGGGGCATCCACAACCTCTCTGGGAAACCTGTTCCAGTGTCTCACCACCATCAGAGTGAAAAACTTCTTCCTTACGTCTAATATTAATCTACTCTATTTCAGTTTAAAGTCATTATCCCTTGTCTATCACTACATCCCCCTGTAAAAAACAATCCATCTCCAGATTTCTTGTAGGCCCCCTGGAGCCTTCTTTAATCCAGGCTGAACAATTCCAACTTTCTCAGTCTTTCTTCACAGGAAAGGTGTTCCAGCTCTCTGATCACCTTCATGATCTTCCTCTGGACTCACTTCAACAGTTTCATGTCTTTCTTATGTCAGGGGCAACAGAGCTGAATGCAGTCCTCCAGCTGGGGTCTCATGAGAGCACAGGAGTGCAGGAGAATCACCTCCTTCGATGTGCTGGTCACTGTTCTTTTGATACAGCCCAGGATATTGTCATGTCCAGCTTCTCATCAACCAAAACCCCCAAGTCCTTCTCCTCAGGACTTCTCTCAATCCATTTGGCTGCCCAGACTGTATTTGTATTTGGCATTGCCATGTTCAGGGCTTTTCACTTGGTCTTGTTGAACTGCATGAGGTTTACATGGGCCCACCTCTCAAACCTGTCAATGTTCCTCTGGATGGCATGTCTTCCCTCCAGCATGTGAACCACACCACACAGTTTGGTGTTGTCAGCAAACTTGCTGAGGGTGCATTCAATCCCACCCCTCCTACTTGACGATGTGAGTACAAAACTGAGAGCATCAGAATGACCACAGTGTGACTAAATCTGTCTGAAAATCAAGAATATCTAAGTTTATCTTGCTTCCACATTGCTTCTTGGGAATTTGGCTCAGCTGCATGCACCTAAGTGGTCCTGGGACTGATTTCAAATTTGCAGCTGTTTTATTATCTGATTTTATGATCAATTCTAAAGGCTGTCCATGCTTCAGTTGTTAATGTTCTTGCTTGGTGACAACATAACTACAAAGGAAGGCTACCTGGTTTGCTATCAAAATGTAACAAAAACTATTAGCTTCATTATATGTGTTTCATAATGGGGTAGAGGTATTATCTGTGTAGGATTCAGTTTGTGCTTTAAAGTGGTCTTTAAAAGAAACTAACTCCACTATGCAGCACTTTTATAACACCAGGGAATCCTCATTTTTTGACCACTGTTTGATGGATGTGAATGTTCAGGTCAATATTCACAGAAAGCCAAATTCAGGGCTTTGAAAAGAAGCTATGATATCTTTAGTTTATTATTTAATCAGTGGGACAGTCTAAGGCTTGGTTTTATACTCATGACTGACTGTTGAAAGCCTGAAAGACAATGTTCAAGGACAGTAGAAAGGGAAGCAGGCTGTCTTTTCTCCTATACATTCCCCTGACCCACTACGTGCAACGCAAGTATGTGATAGGCTTATCTGCATTTTGATTCTATTCTGTAGTCATTGTCTCTGAAAATTTGCAAATAAAATAATGAAGACCATGATATAACAGAGCAGGAAAAATGTCTCTCTATTTAAAACAGCTGTTTGGGTGCCAGCTGCTTAGTAACAAACACATCTTTAATGCAATCAAACAATCCAGCAGGATTTATTGATTGCTAACAATTGTTTTAAATACAGTCTGGTAGGCTGGGCTTTTTAGTCCAATTAGATCAGTTGGTTTGAATTAGAGATACTTTGCTATTATCTTAAAAAAAAATGCAGCTCAGTAGACAGCGTAATATTTTCCTCCAGAATAAAGTGCAAAAGAGATGCATAGAATAAAAGATTTTGATAGTATTCCATCTGTTTAGGGGAAGGCAGCAGTGTGCCTTGTTGAGCCCTTTCACCTCAGCAACTGCAGTTCAAATCCATCCTGAGATCTTGAGTGAAGAGGATGTGGTATTCTCTCCTCGGAGCCTGTTGAACACTGAAAAGGACAAGGACCCCTGTGTTTTTGTGGCACTTCAGAGCCAATTTCTGCAAGAAGGATAAGAGAGTCCTGTGGCAACATAACTCTTAGGGCTGACCTCTATCTGCCTGTAGTTCTACTCTTGCTAACATTGAGGGGAAATAAATCAGCACTATAGCAAGCTGATGGACCACATGGCACAAGAAGTCCTTTCAGCCCTGTTTTCTGTGAACTTAAGAAAAGCTGCCGTTGACTTTAAGCTTGTAGAAATTCTATTCCCAGACGAAGCTCTCACTTTTCATAGAATTACATATCAGTACTATTCGGAAATCCCTAAGCACCTAGCTATTGTCAGTACACCTGCACAACCATTACAGTATTCATTAAGGAAATGATCCTATAGGGCTTTTGGATACAGCAAAGACTATCTCTGATTTCCTGGGAATTTTTAATATAAAAGGATTGAAGGCTCAAACCCAAACATGCATGCTGTATGCAGCAGAACAACGTGAAGTTCATTGCTGCTGATTTAAACTATTTTTTTCTCTGCTTCAGAGAGCATGAGAAATATTGTATTCTAAGTGTTGGACACACCTCACAGAATCACCGTACCAAGCTGAGATAACCATTCAAAAACACATGCAGCTAAGAAAACAAATGGAGTAGATAATTGACTAAAACCACTAATGTGTTTTCTTGAATGATGTGTTTAGACAAACAAGTACTAGCATATGATATATTGAAACTAAATGGTAGTTTGAAACTGTAGATTCTCAGGCCCCACACTGTGGGTTAACACTATCAAAATGTTCACAGATAAATGGCTTTGTTAAACCTTTGCTCATATAAAAACTATCCACAGAAGCAGACCTGTTGCCATTAAGGTTATTCAAGTGCATAAGATCTGCTGACACCAAGTGTGCAGAATGGGACTCATTCATATTTTCACACAAAATGGCCCACATGAAACATACTAGTTTATCTGAGACTTGCAATCTTTTTTGAGTGCATTGTGCTTCTTTCTGCACCCCTATAGTAGGTTAGGTATTTTTATCAGTATGTGAGGATGATAGCAGCACATACTGTACACCAGAAAGAACCGTGACCCACTGTATTACCTGTAAAACTTGTAATATCTTTATATTCAATTCCAGACCTGACCTATCCACTGCAGACTCATGTGTTAATCTGTCTGTGTAGTCAAATCTAGAACATATTTGCTTTATGGAACTTGAAAATCTCTACTTCTTCCAGGCATTTTATCCTAACATGGTTCAGTTGTTTGTGCCTGTTCTGAGTACTAATCTTTTGTTCATTACTGCACTACTGGTCAGGTGGTTGTGGTGGTAGGATGTGATTGTTACATGAACAAATAAAGTACGCTTCCTATTGCACAACACCTTAAACCCAAACCTGTGACCACCATGGTGTACTTGGAAGAGTGAGGCACCCTGATATTCCTCTTGCTATTGCCTCTTAACAAAGTTTCTTTATGTCTTCCAGCAGATAAGCTGTGATGTGAAAACAGCCCACTTACAGGTATGTTTTTTTCTTAACAGTTTGCTGACACTGCAGATTGGTAAGATCTCTAAAACCACCAGCCTAGATCCATACCTGATAAAATGTCATTGGCTGATGGTTTTGATGTACTTTTTGAAGGCTATTCAGAGCAAAAAAATCACCTATTAAAATATATGCTACCAGTGAGGAAAGTCTCTTTTTTTTGACACTGTGAGCTCATATTCACAAGGAGGAATAGCTTTCCCTTGGATGGCTGCAGAGGTTCCAACATTTGGCTGTTCTTCCTGTTTCTTTTAGAGGTAGTTGCCCATGAAGGTAGCATCACAGATGTTTTTCTTTTTAAGATGTATCCTTGTCCTACCATATGGAGTTATCAGCTGCTATGGAAACAGCTGGCACATCACTGCAGTGGTGATAGGATCCTCTGAGAAGGCTAGGGTGATTAGGTGTGAGTGAAAACTGCTTTGACCATCTCCCATTATTGCTCAACTATCATAGCAGAAAGAGGATACCTTTGCAGTTAGTGCTTGGTAGAAATGAATTTCGCATTCTAGCAAATTAACTCCAGTAGTTGCAGGACTTGTAAGAACACACACTATCAACATATTCTTACACCTACACAAGCCAAAATCAGAAAAAGTTTCCAGTATTCCAATCTATTTGAAGTGAACAAAAATTGGAATCTTTGTTGAGTTGCAGGTATTATGTTTATTATCTCCTCTCCAATGGAATATAGAAAACAGCTAACCCCACCTTGCACAAACCAACTGCATCTTAGTAGTGCTCAAAAACACACACTTTTTTTTTTTTTTTTTTTTTTGGTCTCAGGTCAGAGCAGAGCTCCATGGTGGGTTTAAGAACAGGGATAGATCTGTAGTTCAGCAGCTTGCCAAAAAGCATGAAACTGTCCATTCTGGCTTTTGGAATCATAATTTGAAGAGCTAAACTGAGCTTATGGTTACTTGACTTTGAACACACAGATCCTGGATAGATAGCCAGAAGCAACTCCAGGTTTCCCCTTTCCTGGGTGCCACATTCAGTGCTAATTTGAAAAACAGTGATGAAAAGAGAAGATTGACCTGGAGAAAGGTAAATATGTTAAAAAATGCTTTTGACACCACTATCACAAAGAGATTTTCTATATCAAGAATGTGTGGGGACAGATTCTAAGCAAAGAGGTTTCACATTCCTTAGGTGCATGACTCAGAGTCAAGCCATATTATACTAAGTGTTTTTGTCAGTTTCAGAATAGATTGGTAGGAAACCCCCTGCTCCAATTTTTTTTTTTTTTTTTTTTTCTTAATTCTCAGCATAAGTAATTTCCCGCAAGCATTTTTGTTTCATAGAATCACAGACTAGTTTGGGTTGGAAAGGACCTTTAAAGATCATCCAGTTCCACCACTCCTGATGTGGGCATGGGCATCTTGCACTAGATCAGGTTTCTCAAAGACCTGTCCATCCTGACTTTGATCCTTATCTTTCACTGAGATGCCCTTATAGTTTCCATGGCATAAAATTCTCCCCAGAGCTGGCTGAAATGACAACAGGAGATCTGGAGATAAATGGAGATTGGACACATGCAACTTCAGTTTTTATTTCAACTCACAGCCCTCAATTGCCTGTGGGACATTATGAGATATGGGGGAGTTTGAATGCTATCTCTTTTTTTCAGTTTTAATGAGATAGCTAGAAAGTGCTGTAGCAACTTTTTGCCATTTCCCATTAGTGCAATAAACATACAACTCAGTATTTCTTCCTATTTTTCATCACTCTCTAAAATTATTTAAAAGTACAGCTGAGGTGGCTTGGCTCATGACACACTGATCTAGGCTGGAAAGTGATAGAGGGTTTAAGTCCTTTCTATCTTCACTGTTTTTGGTTCTTCATTTCAGCATGTCATATGGCCTAGAAGCAGGCATGTTTCATCTTGCACGTTCAGGCACGTAACAACTAGCTATGCACATGTGATTCAGCAACTTATAAAACCAGATATTGTTTATAAAAATCAGGTTCAAGTATTTTAACTAAATTCTGATGGAATTCTCTCATTTTGTCTACTTAAGAACACTTAGCATTGCAAATTTACAGGAGTAAAATTCCATCTGGCTTCAAAACCTTGCAATGTAATTAACTGCGACTTTATACAAAAACACAATTTGCAAGCCAGCACACTATTAACATATTAATACTCTGACCCTTTCTGTATGAAGCTTATGAATTCAGTTGTGCTACATCTATAGGATGCTGTGACAGAAGTAGAAAAGTGAGGTAATGTAGCTCAATTACACCAATCAAAAGGTTGCTGTGTTCAAAGACAAGGATTAGTGTTAATAATTTTTCTCCGGGGAAGAAAATGCTCAATCCAGGTTCCTTCAGGGCCTGTAGATCCTTGTCAGGATGCAGAAAGGAAAGAATTCGTGTAACTAGGTCATTTCAGCTTCTTTTGTTTGGCAAGAATGGTCTATGAGATAAAACATTAGGAGATGCTTTCCTACATAATTGTTGTTTTATTATCATTGACTACATTTACTAGGGTTATATAAATACATTTGTAAATAGAAATTGCTTAGACCTTTAAAAACTCTCATAAAAACACAAAAACATCCTTCAACACTGGTTCAAGACTCTAAAATTTCATTTGTTGTTATTATACAATGGAATAATAATTATAGACAGTGCATATAATGCACAGATATTATTGCATTTGTCTTTGTATACATACTTGCTATTTTTAAATTGTTTACTATGTTGCAGTAACACAGAGTAGCTCAAGCTGAGACAATACATCTTAAACATTCTATTCACATTTGAAATAGGAAATAAATTGGTCTGCAGTCAGTTTATAACAGCAGTTTACCTCCCTTCTTCATCATTATAATAATATTCTAATAGTACAGAGAACTGCGGGCAGAATAGGAGATACAAGTGTAGCACCTGCAGCTCCAGCAGATGAACAGCTTCTGTAAGTTGGATATCGCTGATGAGTTTTAAGGAGACTAATAAAGGGCAAAATCAGAGGTGAATGCATCCAAGACTGATTAAGCTTAATCGGTCTGCTGTCAAAGATAGGAAAGATTCTTGTTAATGCCCTTCTAGATCCTGCCACAAACCCAGGAGAGTGGTACCCTTATTTGTCCACCCCTAAATATTTTTTTCTCATCTAATCTCATTACAAAATGTACAGATACTATTGTGATAGCTTAGCTGTTTTTCACTGGAAGTTCCCTCTTTACATAAAACAAATATTTGAATTAGAGCAAAATGTGGTGGTACATAATAGAAAGCAGGAAGGTGGAGGTAATGCCTTTTAGCCTATTTATATTCTGATATATTATTAACACTTGTCTTGGATTTCTTTGAAATTTCAGGACTGAAATTCAGTCCCTGACAAGTCAATGACAAAACTGTTTCTGTGTTGTTAAGATCTTCCTCTGATAACAAGCTACAGGAAGGGGAGTGCAAGGCAGATTCCTGTGCTTTTGTATTCACTGTGTCCCTGGCAGTTCTTAATTTATATGGGGCTGGGTCAGATTCAAAGCTTGCCACATGTAAATATTACCATCCTTAAGTTTGCTTCAATTTCAGTTATTTTAAATTCTTCAAGTGAATAGAGATGCCTCTATGATTTTAAAATATACTGCCAAAATATATTCTGTACTATTTCCCCATTAACAACATGCAATTATTTGTGAAGAAATTTTTGTGTATGAGTATATGTATAAAGGTAAAATAAATAATTCATACAAAACATGCTGTGCATATTGCGTTTTTCTGCAGTTATTATATGAATATGTTATTAACATGCTTACGCTTCTGTAGAGGTTTCATTTTTCATGGTTTTTTCTACATACTTCTTGTTTCCCTGTCCTTATGAAGTTTCTAGCATCTAAATAAATTATGTCACATTGAAATGATTTGTGGGAATTAAAGATATAAAAATAAGGTCCTTGGGGGGGTGGGTTTAAATGGCTTCATGGCTTCCTATGTGTGTGATTTTTCTCTCAGTCACTATAGGTTCATGCTGTTAACACGATAGGAAGAAAGTTTTGTTTGTTTGTTTAAAGTACTGTGTTTTCTTCTCTTACACAAAACAAACAAAATCAATGCTTTCCAGTTTTATGCAATACAAAGCTCATAAAATGTCCACAAGACAATACTAGTTCAAGATGATAAAGAAATGTTCTCTTCAGAAGAGGTCAAGATGGAATTTTCCAACTTTATTGCAATGTATCATTACATTTTTTTAAGTCATGTTTCTTCACATTAGACAGGTTTCCAAGAATATGCCTCCTATGAATTCTCATTTCCTGAAGACATAAGTAACAACAAATAATTTACAACATTTCTAACAATTATTTATTTTTCCTCAAAGTACTGTGGTACTATTGATATATATCAATGAAATTGAGATAAAATTCTATTATTACTAATTGCTCATATGAAGCTGATTATGGAAATGTTTGTCAACAGTATGACAATTATATTTACAAAACTTTTTGTCTTTCTTTGTGTTCTGAGTGGATTTTGTCCCATTTTAGAGTTTTGCTGTTCATTTTGCAGTGGGGCAAATTTTAATGTTATGTTACCTGATATAAATTTTATGGTTTATGTATTTATTAGTATACCAACTGTCTTAAATCTCTAACTTCATGCATTCCAGTTCCTCAGAACAAGAGGCCTGCAGGTACAGAGATTTGAATGGATAGATATAAATCTTATTTCAGTCTTGGGCTTTATGCAGCTACGGGCAGGGTATTGGGTCTGGTTTGCCTCTTAAAAAGGAACTCTATTACTAATTTCTGGTATGAAAGGAAGCCATAAAGAGACTTAATCAAATAGCTACACTCCTACTATTAAAAATCAGATAAAATAAAACCTCTCAGACTCCAGGAGAAAGGATGATCACTGACAATTTTAAATCTCTCAGAAAAGGAATATAACTTCCAGATGGCTTTGACACCTTACAAGATTTGATTCTGTATTACCTTTAAATAGGTGATTGTACTTATTTACAGTAAGTCAATTAGTAGGTGTTTTTTGGTCAGTTGCAGAGGAGAGTTTTATTTTCTAGTCTTTTCAAGTGGTATTCAATAGACCAAATGTGGATGTCTAAAATGTATTTCTGAGTTAACCAATATAAGCTTCCTTTATAGTCAAAAAAGGGAAACATAATTTTCTGAGCAATATATCATTAAAAAGTAGATGTCTGAGGTAAGTTAATGATTCTTGCTTTAGAACTTCTTGTATCTCTCTACTGACTGTAAATCGACTCTGGACTGGCTAGTTCAGAGATAAAGATCTCTTCATGCCTGAAGTTGGGTGAGAAGAATCTTGAACTCTTTGTCTACCCAAAAAGATTATGAACTTTTTTGACTTACAAAAATGTGCTGACATACCATGCTTTATATAAGTATATTTAAGAAACTGAATGATGTTTCTCTAGGTCTGTAAAAACTATTAATAGACATGAGCAAGGAGAGATGGTTTATGTTTAGTTTCATTAGCACAGACTCATTTTGTGCCTGAAGTAGTTCTGAGTGTTTCTGTTCAGGACTACACAATGAGGTCATGAGAAGGGGAGAAAGCAAACTGAATCTATTTCCCCTTGTGCATCTTGAATAGGGTGTGAAATTGTGCTAATGTAATTCCAATGAAATAAATCAGTTTTAGTATTTTCAGCCTAAGAAAAAAATTCTCTATTTGCTTCCATGTAACACTGCATCTCAGCTTATTACCAGCAGTGTGAAAAAGACACAAATGCAAACTTATCAAAGACTAACCAAGAAAGGATATCTGTGATCCCTTGATTCCCTTAGGGGAACTCCTTCCACTTAATGCTGTGCAAGCTAGTTATTTTCTCAAGCTCTCTGGAGGCTTCTGAAAAATATTTCCAAAGGTGTCTATTCATAATACATTGATTTTTTTATATACTGTTTTGCATTATTTATAAAGTAGAATTATTTTTTTTAATCTTATGTGCATGAGATATTTCTTTCCCCTTAATATTCCCCTAATGTGAGATAACCTCTTATGAGGGGTGAAAGATTAACTCATTTTGCAAATTCTGTCCTCGTTTTTGTGGGGAATAAATGTGTGCTGACTCACTCATTTAGCAGAAAATTCAGTTTAAAATGTTCTGATTTCTGCAGTATATAACCGTACCTCCATCTCAAAGGAAATCTGGCTTTAGGAGAGCCTTTTTCAGGCATTAGTTCCATAGAAACATATTTTTTAAGTATGCTAACTCTTATTGATTAAAAAAACTTGCAGAGCCACATAGTAAAAGATCAGTGGCTGAGCCAATAAACCCAAATATCATTGTAACCAATCACACACAAAAGCTGATTCTCAATGGGTGTATATCATCTTTGGTTCATTAACCTTAATGCAGCTAAATGGATTTTACATCATCCCTAGATCTATCTTTAATGTGTGAATCTGTTAAAAAAAAACCAACAACACAAAAACAGAAACCAAAAAAAAAAAAGAAAAACAAACAAACAAAAAAACAAACCGCAAAAGACACAAACAAAAAACCAAACAAAACCAAAAAAAGACAAAAGAGATCAGAATTTGTAAGATTTTTTTGATGCTTGTTTTGAGAAGCACAGTACTTCTGTATAAAGCAATTCTGCCTCTTCTAAAATATTTCTGCCACTTCTTGACACCCTAAATTCTTCAAGAGAAAATTAAAAAAAAAAAAAGCTCTTCACTTTTCTTATCAGACTTCTACATATCTGTCTTCATTTTGGTTTAAAGTTCATTTAGGGCTTGTGAAAGTTGCTTAGCAAATAGTCCTGGAGACCGAAATGAAGTTTTGATGTATCAGAGAATAGTAACTGCCCATGGTGTGAGCTTCCTCTTGTAAATTGCCATTTCTGAAAACAGCAACAAAATAAGGGGAAAGCAGAGCATAAAATCTGGGCTGCAAATTAGTATAAGGGGAATAGAGTTTGGTGCTTCAATTTTTCTGCTAGACACATCAGTGCCTTACTTCAGCATTGAGTCCTTGTCAAATCTTTGGATTACTGCAGAAGCATAGACTACTATAAATCTCTTTGCTAATTCTGATGACTAAAACTTTATGGACAGTCTAGGTTTTGAGGTCATATAATTTGGCACATCTCCACTAAAATCAGACACACAGACTGAGCAACTAACCTTGTATTTATTTATTTATTTCTAGACGTACATCACAGAGGTAGGAATCCCAATAGGTTGCTCCTTCTTACAGTATCTTCTCCAGAAGCTGTGACTGGCTTGAAAATTTTGCCATGGTGTTTTGGTCTTGAATGCAAATAAAAGAATAAAAATATATTCCAACAGGACCAGTAAAAATAGCATACAAACCAGCTTTGGACTGGAGAAGTAAATTCTGGTATTTAGCTGAAACTTCAGCAGCCCTTAAAAATGTTCAAAAAACAACACAGTGATGAGTTAGATGTAGCTCAGAATAGCCTGACAAAAATATTGTGTGGTACCTCTTGAAAACATTCCTTCTATTTCCTGGCCTTGGTTAAATTATCAATGACACAAACAACTGTTTAAATTATGGGGGAAATAGTTGGGTTTTTTTTGTAGCTACTCTGCTCAGGAAGAAATAATGTATTTAATCTTCTTCTTCACAGGTGGCTAACACTGGGAGAGTTTATCTGTGAGGAGACTGCCTTTAATAGTATGTCCTCAGTTTGTATTTTATATTTGTGATACTATTAGTGGAGTTTTTTCATCTGTGCATTCAATATAACAGTGTATATGAAGAGTAATGTCAATGTACATAGCGCTAGTAAAGTCATGCACAGGTGCTTATAGATATGCAATACGCTCACTGGGTAATGTTTCAACACTTGTGTTTCATATTAGTGGCCAAGGCAATAACACCTGACACAATTTCTGTTTGTTCTTTATTTCTGCTGACCCTGAAGAATTAAAAATATTGCAGTTAAGTATTTATATATTTTCTACTTGCTCTTATTTATGTGAGATGATGTCTAAGACTTACTTAACATCTTTTAGAAGGAAAATGTTCTTTTCTTTCTCTGGGTATATCTGAAATTAAGTTAAACTTTCTCAGGTCCAGAAACTGTCTTGCCATGGCAATATAATAAATTGGATGAAAAGCAGGATAGTTGGGTAACATAGAACAACACACTACCTGTCAGACATTTTCTGAATATCAAGCTACCTTGATATGCCTTCTGTATCCTGTACTCTATAATATTCCCATGCCTAGACTTTATTTACTCAATGTTCATTGGTGCCGTTCAAGACTTCAAAGGACCACATTAGCAATTGAGTGGTTCAGATTACACAGGGAAATATTCAAACCTGTGTTCTGGCACTATTTAGGTTATGCAGAGATGCAAACATTGTAAGCCAGGCCAGTTTTCCCTTTACAGAGTGGAAAGACTAAGAAGACGGCACTTTCTTATGGGTCCAGGATGACTAACTAAATGTGAGAGCCACAGCATGTAGAAGGTTACATTTCAAGGCATGTGCGACAGAAAGGTCCTATTTAGCTTAGTGGAGAACTTCCCCAGGTGAGTGAGGACACCTACAGCTCTTTTTTGCATATTTAATTCCTTATTATGCTTGATTTCCTAATGAAGTCTGGACTCCTTTGTTATCATGACTAAATCAACTTTCACTCAAGCTTGCATTAGTGGCCCAAAGGAGAAAGACATTTGAAAGGTCTCATATAAAGAAAATGGAAACAATACAAGATCGCATCAATATCAAGCTCTAAAGAAAAGTACTTACAAACTTTCAAATAAATAAATTTTGTAAAAAAAAAACAAAAAAAAGAATAAAGAAAAAAAGAAAGAAGCCCCCAAGCCCTGAACTTCTTGCTTTGGAAATAAACTAAAATACAACATGTTGAAAGGAGAAGAAGACACGCAGTACCACCTAGGTCAGCTATTGCCCTCTACTACTTTTGTCTGGACACTAGCATGATGAGAACAGAAGTGGACCTTAGTTGCTTCTAGAGATCAGCTGGTGCAACAAGTGCAGCTGGGAGGTATCATGGGAACTCACCACTGGACACGCTGCTGAGAATGAAGAATGTACACTGTGAGCACTTAGGTGTCCTGGCCAGCTACATCAGCCTTTTCAGCATCTGTGAAAATCTAGGAAATTTTCAGTATGTTCCTCACAAGGTTAAATCATGTAAGATCCAGGAAGAGGACAGAGCTGACCCATAGAAAGGACTGAACAGAGACTTTTTCACTTTCCATATCACATTCCCAGCAATGAAACCCACATATCTTGATATAAAATAATATTGATTTATCCAGAGGAAAAAAAAATCACTATAGGTTGAATCTGACGTGAAAAGCACATATAGGTAGGCACTGAGAATAACAGCTGCACTTAAATTATTACATATGAACAGTCACTCTAGAGAACACAGTGGGATGAATGACAGAGGACATCCAAGAATTAATAATGTCCTCTTCAAAAGATGTCACTTCCCACACTAGAAGAGTCTTTAACATCATGCTAGGATATTATCAACTCAGGTGAATGTTGGTGAATAACAACAGTTTTTTGGCTTTGTAGAATATACTAGCTGACCAGACCTGTTTTATGAGGAACCTATTTTCTGACACGGGCTCAGCCTTAGTTAGATGGACCTTGGAGAAAAATATGTCACAAGGAAGAAATGCTGAAGGATTCCTCTTACCTAAAATTTCCTATGTAGACCGGTGTCAGAAATTGTTCACACACAAATTTCTGGTTTTATTTTGCATTTTTTCCTAGGTTTGCTTGCCAACATGCTGACCTGTCCAATATACCGGAATTATTTTCTATGGTGAGTACACGTTACCTTTAGCCTGTTAACATCAAATCCATGTAAAACACTGAACATATTAAAAGATGTTTTCTTGAACCCCTAGTTTACCTCAATTATAGAAATGAGGGTGATAGACCCATAGCAATAATCCTTCTCCCACTGCAAACTCAGATTTGAACCAGTATGATAATGAGTCTTTCCTCCTTGTTTCTGAGTAATTGTCAAACAGTTTATCCACCTACAGAATGAAGTGAGAAACTATATGACTGAGGTCTAGACTGCTATCAACATGTACAGAGTCTTCCAGTCCACAACTTTCAATTCTCTTTTGTATCTGCAGCCCACCTTAGGTTTTAGCACCCTACCTGAAGAATGCAGAAGAAAAAAGAGGGAGGCAGTTTTCTGAATCCGTGGTTTCTATTAGCACCATTTGCATCGGTATTCAATTGCAATGGTGCAATTGAAGTGCAAATGTGAATTGGAGCTTCTTGGTAAACTGGAGGAAAGAAAGGTCTATGAAGAAATTGCAGTAGTTACAATAACCGAAATGCAGAATACCAGAAGTGCAGAATACCGGAATAGAAAATGAAAGCATTTTCTCTGTAGTATGAAATCTAGCTGTAATCTGGCTGTTTTGTGTGTATCTCTGACACCAACCTCATATTCTTGAACAAAGATTTAGTGAGGGACAAAAAAACAGAGCCTAAGTGATTCCATCTGAACCAGCTCTAGGTGCCAAATCTTTCTCTTCCATCCTAAGATCCTGATCAGCACTTGTCTGCATTGAAAGTCTAGAGGTTTTCATACAAGCTCATTCACACAGTTGCACATATCAAATGTGTTACTGGATAAAACTGTGAGCCAACAGAGACCAGAGCTATAAAGAAGATCTGGGCTCAAAAGCAGTCTGGGAATTCATGGACCTCCCCTCCACAGCTTGAGCAGGAAGACCAGATGTTTACAGCCTCTGATGTGAGCCAGGGGAAGCTCGGTGGTCCACCCCTTTCAGCAAGGTTGAGGTCTTTGTGACAGGGCCATGAGAATGAAAAGGAAGAAAATAGAGTAATTGGCTGGTGAGGAATGGGTGGGAGAAGCTGCTTAACACAAGGACAAGCAGGCCAGTGTTTTTGGAAGTCTTTCAGTGTAAGCCACTTGTCTGTGCCTGTTAATGAATAAATAAACTGCCACTTTTCTTTTTAAAGGGTGACTAACCAAAACTGAGTATCTAAAAACTACTTAAAATTTAAATTTTAATGAGCACTTTAAAAATGTATTTTTATGATACTAAAACATACTCTTTTTAAGAAAAAAAAAAAAAAAAAAAAAAAAAAAAAAATGAGGTTCTTTATATTTTTGCTGCCACCCATGCTTTTACTCTGATAATTTAACCGGATAATTAAGCAGAATACCTAAGGAACCAGATACCAGAAATCTGATATTAATCCATCCCTCTTAATAGTAGCGCAAAACCACTGGGGCGGAAAGCAGCCTAGTCTTCATAATCCCCTTTTACCAACATTTTGGCATCAGCATATCTCATTTATTTTCAAAAGTGGTTCAAGGCACACTATTGCTGGCTCAAGTCTAATTTAGGCCTTAAATCAAACTATATTAAGAAATTCAAAAATAGTCAAGATTACCAAGATTTCTTGAGGGAATGATTCACGACCAGCTCATGTCCCTCCGACAGGAACGGGGGACAGCTAAATAATTGTTGCATGTCTGCATCACTTTAAGGTACAACACTTTCCTTTGAATTAAAAGGAGAAGGCAGGATCACAGGGGAGACCTTGAGATCCCACTGCCATACTTATCAGGTATATGTTAATGATAGTCTGAGCAACTTCTACAGACATTAATTCACCTGCCAGTACTGAAGAGTCCAAGGCTATTCTGTTCTCTCCCTTGTGTGCATGTGTCAGTGTTTATGTGAGCCTTGTTGTACCCTTCAGTGTTTGTCAGAGTATTTTTGGTTTTAATTTCCAGACTGTCCTATAGCCCTCATTAGTCACTGATGCTCCCATAATCCCCTTGTGCATTTTGAGGTGACTGGACTTGGACCCAGAATGCATTAAACTTGACATGTACCACAACAGTAATAGTGGTGGATAATTGTTGAAATGGGAAAGCAGCACTCTTCTGCCTTCTCTTTTCCCTGCCTCCTCAATGCAAACTAACCTGAACCAGACAAAAAAATCACACACACAGACTGAGCATCATTCTCAAGTTGTGCTCCCAGTGCAAAAGCACTTGCACATTGCCAGCTTGATGGCATGAGTTTGGTCTCTGCTCTTGGCCTGGAGTGTGAGGCAGGTCCAGTTGTCACACTTTCTATAGGAGCATTATCACTTCAGCTGCTGTCTCAAACGTCTGGAGCTCATGCTAGAAGCACATTGCTCCTTAGGCCCACTAGCTATGGATATTGGCATATTTGAATCATAAATTTCTTTGATTTTGATTTGATTTTGATATTTATTTGAATGCAGTTTGTTAACTGTTTTTACTGTCATATCATTGCATTAGTTACTGCCAACCTTCACTTGTGCATACTGAATCTGCAATACTTTGGGTTCCGAGCTGAAAGACTAAGTCCATTATGACAAAAACAAGAGAAACTGAGTTTAGTCATATACTTTAGCACGAAGATGGTGCCTTATAGTTGCTAAGGGTCTTAAGGAGGACCTGAGAAGTTGTACAAGTCCATAAACCTTACTTACTAAGTATTACTACAAAGAGTATATAATGGGGACAGAGGCCATGTGTAGTCATAGTAAAAGTGTGAGGCACTTCATCTCATTTTCTTGACTCTGCCATGGGATCCAGACACACATTTCCACCCAGAAACCTTCAGGAGACTGCTGTTTTCCCATGTATATTTTATTAAGTGTTAGTGCCACCGAGCACTGTAGAGATGGGGGAATCTATCACTTTATAAAATAATTAGCCTGCTATTTCAGTGACAAGAAGGAATGGCAGTGAGTAGGCAGCAAACTGAGGTTCTGCCTTTACTTTCCTTTTCATTTTTGTATTTGTACAAAAACAGGAAAAGGTTTTTACAGGATAGCCCAATAGTGCCACAGGAATTGAATTAGAGCATCCTTAATTAATATGTCAGAAGATAAGAA
>JAAGNO010008540.1:0-16463 GCA_033439905.1 Ceryle rudis | reverse complement strand
AAAAAATCTAAATAAAACAAACACAAAAAAAAAAAAAAAAAAAAAAAAAAAAAAAAAAAAAAAACAAAACAAAAAAAAAAAAAAACAACCCAAGCAACAGAAAGAATTAAAAGTATGTTCACATTAGATAGAATTACTCCATCCTACCTTGGAAAGTAGCATAAGATAAGGGCAAAGTCATTAGTACTAAACAGCTATATGTGATGGAATAGAATCTCTGCAACAGGAATAAAAATTATACAACTTGAGGCCAGTTTGCTGCCAGAAACAGAACTGTCACCAGTTGATGTTTGTCTTTGTATGGAATGTTGCAAGAATAATGAATAACAATTAAAAGCAGAACAGATTGCTGATATAGCCCCGGAGAGACAAGTAGATGAAAAACGCTGTATAGGAAGGTTAACAGGCTGTATACAGAGATCATCTTGTTCAATCACACAGTGTTACTGCCTCTTAAACTCTGAAAACTCTTCTGCATTTTATACTGAAGTCCACTAAAAGTTCAGAAATGTGTATTATTTTCATTCTCTAACTAATGCACTAGAAACATCTAAAATCCATATGAAAATCACCGTTCCAGGATATTAAAGAAGGCATCTCTTTACAAAGATTCAAAGTAAGATTACTAAGTGACTTCTGTGAAAACAGCACTTGTAGATAGAAGATCAAAGACAAATGTCACAAAGGTATCAGAGAAACAATCCAAAGAATCATTTCTTGCAGCAAAAAACTGCATGAATGTGAAACTGCATTACAGGAAAGTGTAGACTATGATGAAAGTAGTATTATATGGAAATTATTATTCCAGACATATCTCCGTTGCTTCCTAATCTCACCTTCAAGTTAAGATAGAAAAAAAAAAAAAAAAAAAGGAACAGTTTGTGAAATGCATATTTCATGTCTATTTTAGAAAAACATCTTGATTTTAAAATATCTAGCTTGGGCTACTATCAAATATGACTATCTAGCTTAGGCTGTCAAAAGAACTTATCAGAAAGCCTCCAAATTCTAACCTTGTTGAGTCAAAAATATGTCAAAGATTTTTGTAAGCAAAATATCACTTCAAAATACTTAGATGTTCATGATACCTAGGGAAATAAAAAATGGAATCTTATCCAGTGTTGGTACAAAGACAAAATCTGGGCAATATGAGAAGCCCTGGGAGACAAAACCTTCTAAAGACGAAGAAGATGCTCTGGAAAGACAAAGCAGAGCTTCCTTTCATGAAAGAAAGAAATTCAGCAAGGCACTGAACCCCTTGATTTACTGATTGATTTGCTTTAATCTCTTAAACAACTATCCAGTGTAATCGGGTTATTTATCACCCTAAAAAAGACAGAGGCTAGGTGAAGTATAGGACATTTAGAAGAAATAAAAGTGGTATTAAAATCAGAAAACACAAATGGATAACAAACAAAATAATTAATCTAATCCCCAAAGCAGATGCTGGAGTGATCATCCAGATGCTGGCAACGCATTCTGCTCAAATCCCTCCTCTTGCATTTCATGTAGTTGGAAGAAAGACGAGAATGGGACTGGGCTGCAGTATGGGCCAACAGTGTTCTCCTAACTCAGGAATAAGACAGAACAAAAATATACATGAAACAAACACCTTTTTCAAAAGTAGATCTGACTCAGTCATATACTGTGAATAATCTTCATTTTCTTCTCAGCCAGGAGTGACTATAGTAGTAATAGTAGTGACTGCTTCCAGACAGACAAACCTTTCCATCTGGAAAGCAGAGAATTTGTAGGGCTCAGTATCAGTGCTCCTGGCCCAGACTATAGTCTCTTCTTCAAGCATTTTAAAGACAGATTCAGCAGAAGGGTTTAACTCTCTTACTATTGGAACAAGAGAATGCACGGGATCAAATAATTTGTTAGACATAAGATGACTCAAGCTACCTCAGGAGGAAACTAGACCTTCATAGAAATCCAGCTTGTCCTATGCCTCATAACTTGAGGGAGTTCACATCTCTACAGCTGGCTGTTTCATTTCCATATACAAAATGGTGGGTGGGTTACTGGTGCTGCAGGACTGTGATGCCATTATGAACTATATTTGCCTGACAGATGTGGTATGTGAAATGTAGAAATGCCTATGAAAACAGCTGTTGGTCTTCAGAGAATGAAGTCTCCAGACTGCTCTGAGCAACTGATGGCTTACAAATGCACAAAGCTTGTTCCCAGCAAAGCTGATAAGCACTAAAGACAAGACTCCTTGACTGAGCTGAGCCTGGGGAATCCCAGAGACAGGATCAATATACAGATCATTTAATTACATCCTTAGCAATTTCAGCATTTATTCTGGAGAGAAGATAGAGCTGCCTTTCAAACCTAATGCAATTACTACAAACATCTCATCTATGGAGATGTGCTGCTGTGCCCCCTCTGTGATATATGTGATGTCTGAGAAAAATACTAAACAGTCAAATGAGCTGAATTCTGGACTCCTATGGATGTCCTTGGTAATCTGTGTAAGTGATAAAAGCATCCACCTTAATGTCCTTCCTAGCAGCAATGCAAACCTAGGTTTACTACTGGAAATAGAAATTAAAAATGTCTCCTGTGCTCATACCCTGAACAACTGTGGTGATTTGGAGGAGTGATTCCCCTCAAATGCAAGTGGGTTTTTTTCCTGTATAGGTTGTGGTTTATTGTGGAACATGTTGTACTAATATGTTTGTCATGGAGACACCCACAAAGCGAACAGCAGCCACTATCCAAAATGGGGTTTATTGCAACCAAAGTTGCCCAGAACTCCTGACCAAATACAAGTTTGGATGTCTGTTGGGAATTAACTACTACACAACTAATTCCTAAACCTTAAGGAAAGACAAACCAAAATGGGCACACGCTGACTCATCAAGAGGAAACCTCCCACACCAGAGTGCGTGACTGCCAGGCCTGCTGCTCTGCAAAAAAACCAACTCGTCTGGCTCTTGGGCAGGACCCCATTTATACCCCAGTCCAGGGGGCACTGTGGTCATTCTGATTGGTTGAGGGGACAAGCCCAACCCCCAAGCCTGTTTACTAAGGGCTCCAGACCCTGAGGTGCCAGTTAAGCACTGTGAGGTGCAGCTCAATGGCCAAGGTGTGAAACTGCTCCAGCACACTCTGTTTGCTTTGTCTGCTGGGGAGACTGGACCTGCCACAATATTATAGTGCTGAACTGCTTGCTCTATCACATGGGGAGTTTCAAGTTCATCATCCCTGTGATGAAGGAGCCACTAACTTTTATAAGGATTATTGTGCCTGAGTACTTTTATGAATGGCATTGGTGCAGGCTGATTTCCCTACCATATAAAAACTCCGTGACAGTGTATGTTCTTGGAGTGCCATCTGACTTACACAGACTGCTTCCATGTTTCTGATATTTTAATAAAACCTTTTAGCATAGCAGTGGTAATTCGTTTCATTACAAGCAACAGTATATGCTTAACATAAACACAAGGCGGAGAAAAGTAAATGCCAAATAAAACTTTGTTAAACTCACAGTTATGTTTAGAGAAGGTGAATGTGTAGTCAGCTGAGCTGACTCCTTATCCTTATTAAACAGTCAAAGAATCGTGCAGCATCACAGAGAGTGCAATAAATAAAATCTAAATGCAAATTAGAAACAAGCAAACAATTCCCAAGGTCTACATGCAATTTCAAAGCACCTGCAGATGAATACAGAACATGTGCCCCTTCCAGCTTGTTTTTGGGAGTCTAAACATCCTGAGAGTGCATAGGAACCAGAAGCACAAGAGGCATTTTCCCTCCTGCAAGCTTTAGAGAGGTCTGCCTCCTAAGAAACACAATTTCACCTCCCAGACAGCCTGCATGTCCCACAGGTGCTCTGCAGAGGGTGGGGGAGGAAAGGGCTTGAGCGACTTCATATATTTGACCATATACCAGCAGAGGAGCTTCTGTTGCCAAAAGTTACTTTGTCCTCTTAGGTGACTCGCTGCATCCAAGAGTCTGCATAGGTGCTGGACTCAACATGAGGCATATTACTGTGGTCCATGCAGAAAGTGTACAGCATCCAAGGCTACTCCCCCTTTTCACCCAGTGTTGCAATAGTATGTCCTACGTCATCTTCTGTTTCTCTTGCATCACCAGGAAGCACCTTGAGCTCAATACTCCTCTTTAGAATTTTCACAGCAGTGCATGCATTCCTGCTCTTTTCCCTCTCTTGGTGACCCAGATGTGCTTAAGCCCCAGATGACCACCTTTCAGATCCCTAAATGCCTGCAAAGACATCCTTCTCATTATCTTTCTTCCTTAAAGGAACGAAAAATAAGAAATGATTCTCTCCCACTTCATTTCTGCATTGCAAGGCCACAGCTGGCACACTGCATCATTTTTGTATTCTTCCTTTTTTGGTTTGTGAACTCAGCTGTCTGGGAACTGCAGGTGTCAGCCCACAAGACAAACAGCGGAACATATCAGAGTAAGATCACTGCTGAAAGCTTTATTTTATTAAAACTTTCTTGAAAGCCTAAAGTAAATATGACATTTCTTCTCCCTGAAAAAGTGGTGGCAGGATAAGATACATAAACAGAGCTTCCATAGCTGCCCTCAGCTGTGTAATCCACTCCAGTGTGGGCAACCCACAGAGGACACTGCAGAAGGAATGAAAGAAGAAAGACACAAATGGACAAGTCCTGGAGGGAAGATGGAAATGCTGCATAAATCCTTGGGCAGCATAGCACACCTCAGAGAATTACAGGATATCTTGTGGAGTTCATTAGCCGTCTTGCCTTTGGACACGGGCATCTGTCAAAACAATAACAAACATGGTGTGGATGGCGTGCTGTACTGAAACTCCTACTCCTCCATGCTCACTCTTATGGGTGCCTGAAAACCCACATGTGAAGGACTCCTGGACAATTCTTCCCAGGATGCCTGGTGGGACAATCTGCTGGTGAGCCACCTTCACACTCCCAGGGGAAATCTCACTCCTTGAGACCTGTCCTCTTCTGCTTGACTCCTCCTCTTCCCTGTCCCTCCTCAGCTGTAGAACAGTGTCATCAGGAGAGATCCGTGAGTCAGCTCTTGGGACACTGGCATGTACTTTGTCAGCTTCAACAAGGCAGAAACAGCAAAGCAGGAACTCTGCTATGCTTGTGGTTAGTATCCTTTGCCTCCCAGTATAATTGATTCAGTATTTGTTTTGCTTCTGGCATGGCAACCCCAGGCATGTATGTTTCTACCACAATATATGTTCCTGTTACTGATGCCAGCCTTGTGCTTCCTTGAACAATATTATGGGTATTACTGGGAACATGAGTGACCCTTTGGCCAACAGGATGCATTTTAGCAGCACACTCTTGGCCCGGTGGACCATGTGATACCTGGCAATCTGAAGCCCTTAAGCATTAAGCTGGCAGTCTAAAGCAGTCTGAAAGGAAAATATGTAACTCAACACGAAAGAAGGTGTTATAAAGTACCATACACCTCCTGCAGACTAGAGGGAAGAGGAGTAGGTAGCAAAAAAAAAAAAAAAAAAAAAAGAAAAAGACCAGAGAAGTGGCAGATAAAGAATATCTATAAAGAAATACTTGTTTTCATGCCCCGTTGCTTCCAGCTGTACTGTAACACTACAAGGAGGGAGGGTAGAAAGGATAAGAACAGCTCAGTTGGCTACCTACTTGAAACCTGAAACAGCACTTGCAAGCCCAGACTGTATTCAGCCAGGAAAGGAGGAAAAGCATTTTCAGTGTAGATGACAATAGTGGCAGAAAAGCAACCCCATAAAACCTATAAATGCACACAGGATCCAATTCCAGCTCCTGAGCAAAACAGTTTCTGTCCTGGCATTTATACATAGAAACCACTCTGCACTTTACATGTGACGTAAAGGAGAAACAAAGGCTTCTGATGTAATTACATTAGTGTGTGGAAATATTTATTATTAATGTTGGTTATATACAATATGCTATGTTGCAGTAGGGGGCATTAATGGTTTCATATAGAAGGCATGAGTCAGCAAAAATTTAACAGCTGGTATTAATTATGTTTATAAAAGTCTCCGAGTCTCCAAAACTGTTCATAATTTTATCTATATGAAACCATTCTTTAGGTCATACGGCTAAAAGCCATGTCTGCAAGCTTTAGTGTTATAATCATATGACAAACAATGCACTGGTTAGTGTGTTTTCCCTTACTCTGAACAAGTTTCTGCCTTTTCAGTTCCAAAATACCTCAAAAAAGCACCCGAGAACAAGTCATTTCCAAGAAAGTCTTGTACAAGGTACAATTATTAAAGGCACTCAGAAAAACTCATGTTGAATCCTGTGGATAGCCTTGATCATCTGAGGGGATGAAAGATTAATTCAAACAGGGAAATGCACAAAGACTCTTAAGACGACCAGGGGCTGTGCAGACCCACCACAGTAGAGGACATTGTTCTGCACCCCAAATATAGAAAGCCAGGACAGGAATACCATCCCTGCCTGCAGTTCATTATCCAATGCCCTCTTATAAGTGTTGTTCAGGGAGAAAACAATTTAAGCTACCGGTTGGCACAGAATCAAAATATAAATAAATCTAGATGAGAAACTAGGAGAGAGCTTTAACAGAGGAAAAGTATGGCTCTGTAACACTGTCCCATTAGATACTGAGAAAACCTTCCTGGGCTGAAGATCTAAGATGTATTTTTATAGCAGAGAATGCATTACTGCATGTCATGCCTGTAAGAATAAGTAAACTGGACTTGTTATACCAGAAGGTCCATTCAATACTGAGTTCCCCAAAACAGCTTGACAGCAACTATGTCTTTCCAGTCCTTATCTGTATTTGTAAAGTCCTAAGTCAGCTGTATCTCATAGGGAGCAATGAGGCTATCACCAACACACTACTATAAATAACCTCAATGCAGGAGCATTACTCGCTACAACAATCACCAAAAATAATCGTGACTTGGGCTATAGGCAGAAAAGGATTTTATTTCATGGGCACCATCCTCCTGACAAAAGAATTTTTCAGTGGCACATCCCCATGCTGCTACAATACAAATATTGTGAGCATACAATTGCTGGGTTTTAAGCAGTCTTTCCAGTATCCCAAGTTGGACACATCATGAAATTTCTCACCTTGTACTTGCAAAGTAGTAGTGGGAGAGATTTCAGAAGGTCACTTGAAAAGACTTTTGGGTTGGGAAAGGGGCACACTAGAAAGCCTGAGAGTGGAGTAGAGCTACTTCAGACACGTGCCTCTTCTTGTCTCCAAGCAGCTCCATGGAAATTATATGGGAAATTACACAAAGCAGGGTTACAGTGCCTATCCTGTGAAATTACTCCTTAGCAGACACCTCTTTGCAACAGGGGGCATCTTTGTTCTAGAAGGTGAACATAGGAGCTGCAGACAAGTACAGTGGTGTAGATAGGAACAGCTAATTTCCTGGCAATCTGGAGGGCTAGGAGAATGCCCCTGGCATGTGCAAGGCGGTGTTTTCCTTGCATCCAACGCCACCTGCATGTACCATATGAAAGGACTGGTATCAAGTAAGCTGCAAGACTGAGTGGCAGTTTCAGAAGGGGAAAAAAATATCACAAACAAAAGGAAAATGATTAGCACAGAGGGATAGGCAAGTTTCAGAAAGATTTATGGTTTTCCTGTGTTTCTAGCAATTTTCTTTTTCATCTGCAAACATGGGCTGCAAACTTCATAAGAACATTCATTTCTAAGGATAACTGGGCTAATAGTCCACAGTGAATAATTTTTTAACAGTTTAAGCCTTTATCTGTTCATGAGGAACGTAACATCTTCATATTTATTTACTAGCCAGAACCGTCTTTTTATGACTATTTATCTATGAAGATGGTTCTCAAGTGAGCTCATTATGTGTGCCTAGTATTTTAAATGCCAGTTCTACTGGTTGCTGTCACTCTATACAATTCCCTAAACAATGGTCCTGGCTGTATAAATAGTACTACCCCTAAAAATCTGGTTTATAGTAGGAAAATTTACATATGTGAAGCTTCAGTCTTGCTTCTGGAAATACCTCTTTTTCTCAACTTAAAGTTTGACATTTCTATGGACAGTCTAACAAATAGCTCACTGCTGGGAAAATTTAGAGGAAGTAAGATGGGTCCAAAAAAATGCCAAGACCTATCTTTGCCCTCTCACCTGATCAAATAGGATCAGAAAGTGTTGCGGTCTGCTTGATCAAGCAACTGAGACTTTCAAACATATACATCTTTGATCCTCACGAGAAAGCACAAACCTCCCTGATTTTCTTTTTCAGTCTTAGCTACAGTCCAGAAGTGAATAAGCAGTTATTTCAGAATTTCAAAGGATAGACTTTCTTCCTTAACTCTCTGCACCCTTCATAAGCCACAAAATTGAGAAAGCCACTAATTTTACACGTCTTCAGCCCCTATATTCATTTATTTTAGGGAGGCAGTGAGTTGCATGAAATGAGCTGCAGTGAATTTACTTAGTCTAGGCATGGTGCTAATGACTTTCATGAGAATGACTGTCCAGGAGCACGGACCCACCCAGGGCAGGTAGAGAGGCCCCTAAGCTTTGGCATAGGAGTACTCCCCATATTATTTCAGTTTCTTGAAAAGAATTTTCAGTGCAGAACAAACAAGAAGTGTTATATAAGCTTTAGAATTTTTATTGTCACTCCTAAACAGGTTTCAGTTTTCAGGAAGACTGTTTATACTGCAACTACAATAATAGTAACTAGGTGTAAATATTTATAGGTAAATATTTTGAAAAGCCTGTTAGGATCAACAGGTTCAAATGCACCTCACATAGCATTTTGCTACATGCCAGGAGAGTTTGCTGGTTGTTACCAGTTATTGGAAAACACTTCTTTTCATGACTCTGATGTGTGCCCACCTGCTCGTGCAATCTCCAGTATGAGGCAGGCAGCAATAAGGATTCTTCACTCTACAGGGCAATGAATTTGTATGTTGAAGAAATGGGGTACTCTACTTTCTCACCATGTTTTTCAGAGGATTTTAAAGGATTTAGGCAAAGGGTTTAAGGATGTGTTCATATTAGCAGCTGAAGAGGCACAGAGGAAACCTATCCACAGCTTACCCATTTTAACAGTTTTTAGTAAGTTTACCAGGCTAAATTACATACCAAAATAATATTTAACTAAGTGTAACCATGATGGGGTTTTTCAAATTTACTTTAACCTCCCAAGGATAGAGTATCTTATTTTTCCAAGAACAGGTCAGAACCTTTTCTTGCTTAATAAAGTTCAAATATAAATTCTGTCATCCTTTAAAATTCAGCAGAACAATGGAAGAAAAGCATGCCTTTGAATCATGCTTTTATCAGTAAGTACTAAGCCAGCAACTCTGGAGCAGCTATGAGCTTAAACAAGGAGAACCACAGTTCATGGTTTTTTCCCTCCTTTCCCTGAAACTTTTTATCTTCCTCTCAGGTAGTGTATGCTCTTTTTACAGAGCCCCAAGGGCCCACTCTTTCATTTTTGGAAGCAGAGCTCAAGTATGCAAATCCCAACAAGAAGCAAAGGTGAGAAGCATTTCAGTTCCATTAAAATGGAGCAGAGAAACATGTGGAACTGATTCAATTCATATATCCCTTATCTAAACCAACAGCCTAATATTTTTTTTATTAACAGTAAGTCATTGGATTCAAGTTTTATTTTATAGAATAGTAACTGCAGAAATCTAAGAGAAGAAAAATCATCACATTAGCATCTGTGAAATAATGACTCATATGCCCACAGAGTCATTGTCTTACACTAACAATATGCAAAGCCTAGAGTAGCTTTTGTTAATCATCTCTACTGAGGGATTGAAGGTCACACAAATGGCTGGCATCTGCTGTTCCTGACCTGAGCTAAACTCATCTAATTTCATCTCTTGAAAGTAAACAACATCCACAAAAGTATGAGACAGAGTTTTTCTGTGTTTCTCTATTATTTTGCAGACTTTCTAATTCATTCCAGTGATGAGCTGGGCATACCAACATGAGAACGTAAGGAACTGACAGCCTTTGAACTAGAGGCTTTTAAGAAACAGACACACAACACAGATGAAGGACTGGCACAGAAGTGACAATACACTGGCAGAGAAATGAAGAAGGGGAAGAGCAGGTAGAAATCGCAGAAAGAAGTGTGGCTTGATTCCTTGGATTTCCACTACATGTACACTGGAGGACTGTTCTGAAAACCACTGGACAATTAGGAGGTTCTTTTTCTCTCTAGGTGATAATGGTTACCCAGTCAATTATCACATGAAAGTCTAAAGAATATAGCACACCAGGAGAAGAGGGAAAAGTTGTAATTGTTAACCAGTACACGGACAGCTTAATTTCTCTTGTGACCATAATCACAGCTCTATTGTCCCCCCAATATCAAAACCTCCACTTCCTTTTGTACACTAAAGATGCACATTAGATTAAATAAATTGTACAATTAGATCTCAGCTCCTTGAAAACTGACTTTCTGTCCTGAAGAGTCCACTTGTGTTACAGAAGGAAGTGGAGGACAGCAGTTAATTCTAATATACAACTTGAAATAAATTTTTGGTTGAGATATATGAGCAAAGGATTGCACTGATATCAGCACAGCTGAAATGATTCATATCAAGTAAGGGTATGATCCCTAGTCATTGCTTATTCTGTTATTTTTCTACTCTTAATGATGTCTTCTTTTGTTTGAGGTAGGAATTCTTTATAGATTTTTTCTCATAAACCTTATATACACTACCTTTAGGGCTTTCTGGGGGAAAAAATACAAAGCAGACAAACAACACAAGAGCTTCTTCAATTTTTCAAGTGTTATCAGGAATGCTAGAACCACATTCTACATTTTAGCTTGACAGTTACTCAGTCTGATACGACACTGACTTCCAAAGCAGGCAAACTTTTTTAGACAAGTTCTGACAGATGTTGTGGATCTGAAGCAGAAAAACTGCCTTTAGTATTTAATGTGGTAATGAGAAATTAAACTGCCTGAGGCATGAAATATAATTGTTCATTTACACTGTAAACACACTGATGCAAAAGCAATCATTACAGTCACGGAAGGGAAAAGCAGTAAAATAATAGACCAAAATCTTTTAGAAACCACAGTGTTGAAACTTGAATATTTTATCTAAGTAGCCTCTGGGGAAAGCGCATGCTTTAAAGATAGCATTGGTATAGGTCTCTTGGTGTTAGAAATGGTGGAAACATTGGTATATACGCACAGTTGCTCATTACTCTGTTTTTCTCAGACCAAGTGAAAGAGCTCAATGAACGCTGCAGTGCCTGCTATACATTGCAGGTCCAGGCTACCGCTGCCACTACCAGTGATAAGTTATAGCATAATGATTAGGGAGGATTTCCCCACAGAGGTCTTAGAAATACACTGGCAAAGGACAGTCCACAGAGGTTGGGTCTTGATGGTTTCTTATGTGGTGTGAAAGGACATGGCCCACCCGAGCAAAGCCATCCCAGCAGCACCAGAACTCCACAAGAGATGAAATTTGAATGTGTCAACTACTGGACTGGACAGAGCATATCACTAATCCTCTGCTGTTGCAAGAATGAAGTACAAACAGAAGTTAAAAAATATATTCCCCTTGATGTCTCCTGGCTGAGGCAGTAGATACAAAGAGGCAGGGGCCATCAAATATGCAAGCAAGGGGGATTTCTCCCTATTCAGACTCATGAGAGGAAAATTTTTCTGAGTAGATAGATGGCTTTGACCACTGCAGGAAGGTAGGATCTTCCAAAATTTTCCTGGAATTTTAGTTGCATTTTATTTGCTGTTTTAAATATTCATCCAAAGTGAATAACTGAAGTTTTGAGATTTGCTAGCAGCCAAGTTACAGCGTAGATTTCCTAAGTTATACAAGGGGCATGGATGCAGTACTGAAAATATTAAACCAGCATACGTTCAGTAAAGCAAAAACAGCAGAGAAAGATATCTTTCTAGTTTAATAAACCAAAAGATGAGAAACTTGAAATATGTATATCCAAATTTTCACTAGGAGAAAAAAGGAAAAGGTTCAACTGTTACTGTAACCTAGCGCAGCTGCAACGCTAGTTACAAAGCAAAGGCAAAACCTGCTACTGAGGTGTTCTGTAATGTTTACTCTTTGAAAAAAACAAGATTCTTTACTGCAGCTTTTTAATAAACAAGAGCCAAAGAAGCCATGCTCCTCTAAGGCAGCATGCTCTGCTGCCCTAGGGCAGGTACAAGCACCCTGAACACCAGTCAATGTGATTTCACACTCTTCCACTGCAGCAGGAAAGTAGCATCTCCTTAATTACTGTGCAAACCACGGAGCAATGCCTCCACAGCACTTTTGAAAACATTCTGCTCATAAAGGCTCCCAAATCACAATGTGATTTATAATAAATATAAAAGGCAATTTGTATTAATTACTCTGCATGGAAAACATTAGCCGCCCCCAGAAATGGGTTATCTCTACCTCATTCCACCACCCCCTCAAGTATTTATCATTGGTTTTACCATGTGCCGTCCTTATCTAAGAACTACGTGACTGTAGCTGTTGAAAATCAGTAATGTACATCTAATTTCAGTGAGGCTTTTGTATAATATCTTAACTTCTCTCTATATTTGACTTTTATTGTCCATTACCTTATTACTTTCTACCAGGTACCGTATAGACACACCAAAAACTTCCAGATAAGTTTCCTTCCCCTTTAGCATTATTAAAGGAGTACAGATTTTTAACAACAGTACCTCTAGTTTCAGACTGGTTATTATTCTCTATCCTCCATAATGCTTCAAAATACTTAGGTGACTCAAGGAGTCTCCTTGACTTAAGCCTTATATCTATAACTGAGCCGAAACAGACCTGGATAAATAGAGTTGGACTTACCTGTGTCCAAGAACAGGACTATCAAATGTAATTCCCTTAGGCATTAAAGTGCAAGTTAGGGTCTCTATGTATGTAACGCTCTTTCCGTGATCCTGCTGCCACTTTTACACAGATGAGTGTAACAATGCTGACAAACAAAGGGGCCCAAGATAGCTGGTCAGTATTGAAGGACCACTTCCTACATGCTCAAAGTCAGTGCATCCCAACAGGTAGGAAATCAAGAAAGGGAGCCAGGAGACCTGCATGGGTAAACAGGGAACTGCTGTGGGCGAACTCCAGTACAAGAAGAGAGTCTACAGATCATGGAAGGAGGGGCTGGCCACTCAGGTGGAGTATAAGTATGTTGTCAGAGGATGTAGGGAGGCAACTAGGAAAGCTAAGGCCTCCTTGGAATTAAACCTTGCAAGGAAGGTCAAGGACAGCAGAAAGGGCTTCTTCAAATACATTGCTGGCAAAACTAACATCAGAGGCAATGTAGGCTCACTGCTGAATGAGGTGGGTGCCCTGGTGACAGAGGATGTGAAGAAGGCAGCCGAATGCCTTCTTTGTCTATACTGCTGGAGACTGTCGTCAGGAGCTCCATTCCCCTGAGGCTCCAGATGAATCCAGTATAAAGGAGGAGTCTGTCCTGGTTGAGGAGGACTGCGTTAGGCATCAGTTAGGACACTTGAATATCCCCAAATGCATGAGTCCTGATGGGACACACCTGCAGGTGCTGAGGGAGCTGGCAGAGCTCACTGCTGGACCACTCTCCATCATCTTCAGTAAGTCATAGGGAACAGGAGAGGTGTCTGAGGACTGGAGGAAAGCAAATGTCACTCCAGTCTTCAAAAAGGGTTAGAAGGAGGACCCGGGTAACTATAGACCAGTCAGCCTCACCTCCATCCCTGGAACGGTGATGGAACAACTTATCCTTGGTGCTGTCTCTGAGCATATCAAGGATAAGAGGATCATTAGAAGCAGCCAGCATGGCTTTGCTAAGGGTAGGTCATGTTTGACCAAACTGATAGCCTTTTATGAGGACATAACCAGGTGGATGGATGGTGGCTGAGCAGTGGATGCGATTTATCTAGACTTCAGTACAGCATTTGACACCATCTCCCTTAGCATCCTTGCAGCTAAATTGAGGAAGTGTGGTCTGGAAGATCGGGTAGTGAGGTGGATTGTGAACTGGATGAAGGGAAGAATTCAGAGAGTTGTGGTCAATGGGACAGAGTCTAGTTGGAGGCCTGTATCTAGTGGAGTCCCTCAGGGGTCAGTACTGGGACCAGTACTGTTCAATACATTCATCAGCACCCTGGATGAGGGAACAGAGTGCACTGTCAGCAAGTTTGCTGATGACACAAAACTGGGAGGAGCAGCAGAAGGCTGTGCTGCCATTCAGAGAGACCTGGACAGGCTGGAGAGCTGGGCGGGGAGAAATCTTACGAAATTCAATAACAGCAAGTGTAGAGTTTTGCACCTGGGAAAGAACAACCCCAGGTGCCAGTACAGGTTGGGGACTGACCTGTTGGAAAGCAGTGTAGGGGAAAGGGACCTGGGGGTCCTGGTGCACAGCAGGATGACCATGAGCCAGCAATGTGCCCTTGTGGCCAGGAAGGACAATGGCATCCTGGGGTGTATTAGAAGGGGGGTGTGTGGTTAGTAGGCTGAGAGAGGTTCTCCTCCCCCTCTACTCTGCTCTAGTGAGGCTGCATCTGGAATATTGTGTCCAGTTCTGGGTCCCTCAGCTCAAGAAGGTCAGGGAACTGCTTGAAAGAGTCCAGTGCAGAGCCACAAAGATGATGGATTAGAACATCTCCCTTCTGAGGAAAGATTGAAGGAGCTGGGTCCCTCGAACTTGGAGAAGAGGAAACTGAGGGCTGACCTCATTTATGTTTATAAATATGTAAAGGGTGAGGATCAGGAGGATGGAGCCAGGCTTTTCTCATTTATGTTCAGTGATAGGACAAGGAGCAATGTCTGTAAACTGGAACATAGGAGGTTCCATGCAAACATCAGGAAAAACTTTTTTCACGGTGAGGGGGACAGACACTGGAAAAGGCTGCCCAGGGAGGTTGTGAAGTCTCCTTCTCTGGAGACTTTCAAAACCCACCTGGACACGTTCTGGTGTGACCTAATCTAGGTGAAGCTGCTCTGCCAGGGGTGTTGGACTAGGTGATCTTTCGAGGTCCCTTCCAACCCTAACATTCTGTGATTCTGTGATGAGAATCATCATGTCTAGCACATGCCTTGGCTAGAGTCCCTATTGCCTCATTCTACTGGAGGTTTTCAGAAATAAGCTCAAAGGACGCAGGGATGTTCAAAGTGTATCTAAAGCACATCTAATACACAGAGCTTTGTTCAAAACATAGTGTCAATTTCTTTAGAAGAGCAAATTGGTTTGGTGTTAATGATATTGATATTTCTAGCCTTTTGCTCCTCCTTCCACTCTGGCTTGCCACACATTTATCCTGTAGCCCATTCTGTTGGCTAGTATAAAGGAGATATGACTTCCATGCCCTTTTCAGTTGGAGAATGTTAAGAAACATACCTGTCACCTTCATATCTGTTATTCCACTTCATCTTTTGAAGATACTTTTCAGAGAAAAAAATCATAGTTCACTGTCTGAGAGAAAGTTGATGTAACTTTCTACCCCAAGTACAGTGGTGCTTACCAAAGAAGTATACCAGACTCTCGTCCCTGAACAAATGAGCAACTCCTGAATGATTGCCTGATCTACATTTTCAGGAACATGCTTATGCATTAGCCTTAGGGGAAAGACTTCTGTACATGCATTTTTCTATTCCTGCTGAACTGGGACATAAAAATTAATTTCTTTGAGAAAATCAGTATAAAAAGAGCTCATCAGACACATCTTTGATTTACACTATGCCAAAAACTGAAGGGTATTTAGCAAAGCTGGGTAAACTAGTCTGCATTTACTAATTTTGTCACTCAAAGAAACCTTAACCTCCTAGATCAAGCAAGACATGAGATTCTCACCTTTTCTGTTACCTGGGAGTATCATCAGGAGATAAAGAGAAGCACTTGTCTGGAAGCATTCAAAGGCTCTTTAACCAGAACAGGAGTCCTTTAATTTGTAGCAATGTCCTCATGGTCAGCATGTAAAAATCAACTGTGGTCATTTTACTTTTTGACTAACATTTTAAATTGAAAATTATTGGTGCATGGAAATCTTTTGCTGGATGCAGAAGAAGGTTATAGGTCTCAGATGAGATATCTGGTCAAAGTTAGAAATCCATCTTACAGAAGCAACCATTAGGTCTCATGCCAGGCTCTTAGTGATCCTGTAGAAAACTCAGCTTTTAAGCTGAATATTGTGCTCAGAGCAGGGACATGTAATTGTTTTCATTATATCCAGTATGAATACACTAAGCATTTTGGTGTCTTTCAAAAAAAACCCAAACAATCCAAAACCACCAAACACAAATAGTCTCCAGCTTCTCCCTGTGTATCTTGTGCACTTGTGTGAGACTGTTAAACTGCCATTTTTAGAGAATCACAGAATGTCTTTGCTTGGAAGATACCTTCAAGATCATCTAGTCCAACCTTCAACCCAACACTGCAAGCTCACTGCGGGAGAATCCAGAGTGGACTTCAACATGGATCAATGTGATCTAAGGTGAAGCCGTTTATTCAAGCACACACAC